>PVJX010019673.1:0-34526 GCA_004027295.1 Dolichotis patagonum | reverse complement strand
CCTGTTACTGTTGTCCTGGTGACCTGCTTTGATGTTCTGTGCCAATTTCACTATACTGTCTCAATTGGCTTTATTCCATCCTGTTTTTTTGTAACTGTTTGCAGCCTCACTGTGTGTTCACTTTGTATGCCTTAATTTTGTAACATGAACAGCTATTTCTGGGAGGATAGTATATGGTTTGTCAACTAATGATTTATGGTTTATTTGAGGTTTTGTATTGTTTCTACCCTTTTTTTCTGTATTGCTTTTTTTTCTCTTTAAATAAAATTAAAAAATAATAATAATAAATTCTATCTGTTTATCTGCATGGGCTACGTCTGACTGAGTCCTCTGATCAGGGACAAAAACAACCAAGAACCAGGAGGTGAGGATCCGGTTCCTCGGTGTATCAGGAGCTGGCTTCTGGGTGACACAAGGACAGCACTCGAACACCAGCCCATGGGTCCTAGGTGAAGGCTTTCGGTGTCCACTGCAACTGCTCTCAACCTGTCCACCAGCCAAGGGCACAAACGGGTTCTAACCGTGCTCCGAAATCCACGCTATCACTCTGGCGTTGTCTTAAGGATGGAGAGGACGAAGGCAGGTGGTTAAGAGAAAAAGACTCTCAGGAATGTTTAGTAAACTGCAAGTGATTTTGGTTTTACTGCCATCTCCTTCAAAAGGATCATTGATTGAGAAAAGCAATTTTCTCACTCCACGATGACTAAGGTGGCTCTACTCCTCTCTCTTATTAGCTCAAACTCCAGCTGCTCTTGCAGTCAGGCCTGGCCGCGAGGGTTAGGGTGGGCCAGACACACGTGGCCCATCCTGACCCATCTTCCGCATTCTGTCCCCAGCACTCGGGCAAGCTGTCAGCGTGATGCAAAGCCAGCCACTGCCTTTGCAGGCTGTGACACCAGCTGCCCATCTCCCCTGGACAGGCTGAAAGCACAGCGCACTTTGACCTGCGGTTACAACACTCGTGTGCCAGATGCCCCCTCCCTGTGAGGGTCTGAGAGCCTTCAGGGTCACCTCTGGTACCACCCCTCACAAAGAGGTAATGGGTTAAGATCCCAGCTCTCCTCTGTTTTGCAAGGTGGAAGGAGAAAAGCAAACAAGTCACAGCTCAATACATTTCCAGCAATGCCCAGACTTCACTTAGTATGTCGAGCAGACTTACAATGGTTAAAACCAGAGTAGCAGGCATTTTCCTGCCATTCCAACTCGTAGCCAGGTCCCAAGAACAGAAAATAAAGAAACATTCTGGTTTCTGAAAACACACTTTCACACCCTTGGCCATAGATATTTTCTGGAGTAGACAGAAATAAAGCAGGGGGAGCCCCGGCAGCTTCTGGGGCTCCTCAGCTCTACGACACTTCTGGCCCGTCATCCTAACGGGCAGTGGAAGCTGCCTTCCTGCCTGTGGTGGACCTTGGGCTTTCCAGCTGGATCAGCATTAGAAGGGGGGTGTCCTAGATGCGCCCTGTCCCAGGAAAGGGCCCTTGCAGGACCATTTTGGGGACATCCTCCCGATGACAATGGACAGCGTGCACAATTGTGGCCCGGGGAAATCTGCGCATCTGTAAGTGCACCCATCACCTTCCCACAAGGATGAAATTAGACCCCCGTTCTCAAGTCAGACATAGAAGACTAGAAAAGATCTGTCTGTGCCAGAGACCCAAAGAATCTAGCCAAAGGCTTGGATCCCAAGGCAATGTCCCACAAGAGGCCTAGAACTCATGGCAATATCTCATGCAAGTCTGTACTTGCATGAGATCCCAAGGCAATGTCCCACAAGAGGCCTAGAACTCATGGCAATATCTCATGCAAGTCTGTACCAAGGTCCCAGTAACAGAACACCCAAAGGTCAGTGGTGGAAGCTAGAAAGTCTGGGCCAGCGGGTGAAGGGTCTGTGCTGGCAGGCTGAGGGCTCTGCACTGTACCAGGAAGCGACACTCAAGGATAAGGAACAGAACTCAGCAATCTTCAAGCTACAGTGAGGTCCTGAGCGCCTCTTTCCACAAGAACAGCTGGCAGCTGTGTTTGTATCAGGAAAACCTGCTGCAACAAAGCTTCTCCTGGGAATCAGCGGCTGGCATCTTCCCCTCTGTTCTCCTTTCTGCTCTGGCAGCAGTGCTCAGGTGGCCTCCATGCCCAGATCCGAGCTGGGTCAGCTGGGTGTTCCCACACAGGCTGACACTAGCTGCCCCGTCAGGTGTTAGCACTCTCTCAAGGCCACAACTCTCACGTTTTTACTGTCTGACTCCTTTACACTTAAAACGCGAGGGCTGCAAAGTTTATATTACTGTACAGGAGATCAAAACCGAGGGCTGGGGCTGAGTGGTTGGAGCACTCCTGAGTAGGCGCAGGCCTTAGCCTCAACCCCAGCACAAAAGGGGAAGAGGTGGGGGGGGAGAAGACAAAGGAGGAAGGAGAAGAGAGGAGATGGGAGAGAAAGTGAGGGGAAAGGAGGAAAAGAAAGAAAACCAACAAGTGTTAAACATTTTTATTAATTCATTCAACAATAAATGTTAATGTACCATATTTAACAAAACTCTGGTATCTATCTTAGAAGAAGGCAGCCAGATTCTCAGATCTGCTTGGGCACTCAATCTGGTGCTTTGAAGTATGAAAAACCCCAAGTTCACGCAGTAAAGTAGTAAGGAAAAGAGAATGGTATTATCTCAGCCTTTTCAGATAAAGCTTCTGCAAAAACCCAAAGGTTAACTAGCTTTTAACCTTCCTTAAAGGCTGCAGTGCGCAGCAGGGACCCAGGCAGCAAACCTTCTGGGCCTTACTACATCAAAAGCTCTGGGTCTCTCTAGCAGTTTGAGGGATCACTTATCCCTGCGTGATTTTCAAACTGCACAACTGAACCTTTGTGAAACACAGGTTCAGAAAAGTTACATGCGTCTTCCAAGAAAATGCCAACAGGCTTCACTGTGTACATCAGAAAGTCATCCTCTGATCTCACCAGGAAATCCCAGAGTTCTGGGGCTGAGGTCACAAGCTTTGTTCATCCTTCTGAATCTTTTCACAACCAGACAGAGACCATAAGGGCACAAGCAAAGAGAACAACAACAGTGCTTCCATTGGTAAGGGAACCAGCCCCTTCCCACACACACTTCTGCTCACTGGGCTTCCTAGATCTCTGCAAGTTCTGCTATCACTTGAAAGCAGCAGGACTATGATTTCTTCCAGTGCTTTTCCCTCCAGTGCTTTTTGATTGTGTGTTTTCCAGTCAATGCAAGTTAATAACTTATCCTTTTCGATGTTTCAATATGTGACTCATTCCCAGCCTGAAAAACTAACAAAAACTGGGGCTTTATAGAGAGCTCGCCCTTCCTGCAGTTTAGCCATTCAAGTTATTTTTCCTCAGAGAACTCTAAGTAATCGGACTTGAAAGGGTGCTCCCCACACCGTGTGTGATGCTGTCCGAATGAGTCTGGGGCAGGACACACAGAAGGTAAATTACAGCAATAAAGCCAAGAAACACTTTCCGCATTTTTTAGTTAGTTTTGCCCCATTTCTCTGGAGCAAATTCCTCCCCTCTGTGAGTCAGGGAACTGTCAGGATTTTCATTTCATTTTGTTCTGCATTTCTAGACACAGGTGGTCTGAAGGGAAAAGAGTTCTTCTAACATCCCCTCTTCGGCCAATAACCTGTCCCTAAGTATAAAATATGTGAATTGGTAGCCTTGTGTTCTAGAATTATTATTAAATTCAAGAATAATTTTACGCTGCTTAAAACTGCTTAACGTTTCAAATCAAGACCACGAAATACACTTACTTTGGGTTGGCACTCCATGGAGACTCAGGACAACTCAGGAATGAAAAGGCACAATGATTACGAGGGTTTAGGCGAAGATAGCCAAGGATGTACAGTAGAAACACTAAAAACAAACTGATTCCATCTCCCAAAATGCACATGTATATCCACACCCCGAAGCGCGGCCCTCTCCCACTGCGCAGAGTCAAGCGGCTGGCCCGCGGCGGCAGGGGTCGGCCCGTGGGTCCCAAGCCTCCTTGCACCACCTCTACTTTCCCGCCTCCAGGGAAAACATCCGGCTCTCGGGCGCGGAGCCGGGGTCCCCGGGCCCTCTCCTCGCAGGCGGCCGCCGGACGCACCCGCCTGGCCTCCCCGTCTCGCCACACCTCGGGTTTTCTCGTCTTCGTGCCGCTGCACTACCACCCACGGCTTTCACTGTTTAAATCTTCGAGCGGGTGAAGTCCAGCTCGGAGAGCACGGGGTCCCGGAGGTCGGGCTCCGCAGAGCCGGAAGGGGCGCCGACGCGCGGATCAGCGCACGCGGGCCCCGGGGGAAAGGTGTGGTGACCCACCCTGCCCCGAGGTCCCCAGATGGCGGGGCAGACCCGTTCGGGGACAGCCGAGCCCGTTCCTCTTCCAGGCGGGGCGCCGTTCCCAAAGTGAGGGGCGGCCGTGGCACCGGGCGACCCGCAGCGCCCGCGCATCCGAACCCCGCGCCGCCTGGCAAGCGCCTCCGGGACTCCGCGCCCCCCGGCCCGCGCCCCGCGGACTGGACTCACCGGTACCCTCCCGCGCGGACCTGAGCCCACGGCGATTGAGGACGCGCGTCGCCAGCGCCACTGCCTTTAAGCCGTCGCCGCCCCGCCCACCCCGCCACGCACCAATCCGCGGGCTCCGCGCCGCTCGGGGTCCGCCGGCCAGGTTGCTTGGCAACCCCCGGGCGCAGAGACGCCCCCTGCCGCTCCGACCTGCCCCTGACGTAGGCCCAGGGCACGCAGTCTCCACCCAGGGAGCAGACCCCGGGGAGGTGCAAGGGCGAGCGCGGCCAGCGTAGGGGAGCCCGCGCCTCCCTGGAGCAGGGACAAGCGCGGGAGAGAGCGCAGGGCACGCGCCGGGAAGAGACCTGGAGCCGCGCTTTCACTGGTTTCGCCAGCTGGGAGACATCGCGGGCGGAGTAAGCGATCTTCAGGGCTGGGTCTGCAGAGTCAAACAGCAAATGGGAAATGCAAATCGACCGGCCCCGGCCCCGGCCTGCAGGGTCCCATTCGGGGATGGGGCCCAACCCCGGCGATCCACGGCCCGCCGCAGTTTGAGAAGCGGCACGGAGAGCCTGTGTTCTCAAACTCCGGGCCCGTAACGATCGCCCGGGGAGTTTCTGCGCCGTCCAATGCCCAGGCTGCACGGACGGGAAGGGACGGAGCCCAGGTGCGAGTGTGCTCTTGGAGCTCCGCGCGCGGTTGAGTCTGGAGCTGCGAGTTGGGGATTGGCATTCGGGGTGTGGTCCCCCACAGAGCAGCCCCTCCCAGGCTTGCTGAATTCGCAAGTGATCTGCAGACCCAGTAGGCTTCGGGGTAAACAGCTCTAAGGTCTCCTACATTCCCGAGGACAGGATGAGGGTTGACTTCCCGGGATAGAAAGCCAGGGGGTTTCGGGCGCCAGGGTGCACCATTTCCTCTCCCACTTTGGGCGGTCGGATGTGAATGTTACCTGTGCTGCACCTCAGTCCAGGGGCCGACGCTTCCAATGGATTTGAATCCTGCTTAGATGGCGAAGAGGCTGAAACAGAATTCCTGTCTACACCAGGCGAGGCCCAGCTCTGAGAAGGGCAGGCCGGCTCGAGGCTCCGAACCGACCAGCTGCCCGTGTGCCTGGCAGACTGGTTCTCCAGCCTTGTCAGGGGAGTCAGGGTGTCCGTGTGAGCACATGGGTAGGAGATGCTTAATGTGGTGTTGGGGCACAATTATAATGTGAGAACACTTTTGTAGAATAACAGACTTACAGGTACTTTATGATCAACTAGAAGTCTCTGGCCAAGTTTCTGTTCTGCTGCTTCTGCTGAGTTCCATTGACCTTGAGGGTTTCTGCAGCCCAGCTGCCTAGCTCCCATGAGCAGAGTCAGAACAACTGTCTACATCTTAAGGCACCCTGGGCTAATTCAAGGACACCTTTAGCTACGCTCACTCTGTAAGGGACCCTCCCCTTGTTCTGTTTCTATATATGATAAACAATTGTTTTGTTTCAACAAATCTGCTCAAGACTAGCCTGCCTGTCAATATATGACTCCATGCTTGTAACCAATTATGTAACCTTTTGTCACTTGCTGCACCTCCCACTCCTAAATTCTGTTTAAACTAAACTCCTCCTAAATTCAGGGCTGTTGCCTTTGTGGAACTATCCCACAACAGTCCACTGGTGTAAAGATTAAATGCTGCCTTCTTTTCTCGGTGCAGTCTTCCTTTTGCTTTGGTTTGGTTTGGAAATTTTCCTGCAACAGTAGCACTTCAAGACTGGAATGGTCTTCTACTTATTACAGTGTCCACCTGCTACTAGTGTCAGTTCCTGGTGTTGAGGACCAGGACCCCAGGTCCATCCCAGGACCCTGTCACCACTGCCATGTGTCTCCCGTCACCACCCGGTGGTGGCTGATGTTTGTCCTGCCCTGTTGCTGTTAGTGAATCCCATACACTGCACGGGGAGCCGCACCCGGAGGAGGTGGTGTCAGCTCTTGGAGAAGCCCTAGGGGATTTTTTTGGTGCCAGGGATCGAATTCACGACCTCATGCCTGCAGGCAGGCGCTGTGCTGCTCAGCTAAATCCCTGACTTGTGTTGCCACAATTTTGTAGCTCTCAATTTTTCGAAAATATATGGTAAAAAAAAAAATCTAGCAGTTTTAACTGAAATACCATCAAAACTCTTGCAAATACTAAAATAAAACCAGCCTACAGATTTACCAGCATTGAATATTTTCAAATTTTATTACCATTGTCTAGAAATTTAACAGTAGCATCTGTGCAACGTGTTGCCCACTGTGGCTGGGGGAGAATGCCACATGCGAGCATCACACACTGAGAACAGTGTCACATTCGACAAGACCGCTGCTTGACTCAGCACACTCAGCTTGTTAAACCAGCCAATTCCAGGTGACCGAGTCCAGTTACAGGACTCAAGTGAACTTGTCACTTAGTGAATATTACAAAGAATATTAAAAGGTTACACAGACTTACAAAAGTTCAGGATTTCCCCTAGAGCTATATATAAACACACACACACATATATATATATATATTTAGACAGGTTCACAATATACAGACCTGTACCTTACAGCACTCTGAGGGTTCAGCAAAGCACGCATTGTAGACGCATTTGCCATACAGTGCAATTTTTACACGGAGGACGAGAGTCACAGTGCACTTAAATCCAAGAGTCACATTCAAATATACCAAGAGTTCAACCCAAACACCGGGCTAGTGAAGAAACACACATTCTGTTTTCTATAACCTAAGTTGTGCGAGTACAGTATTTTTAGTGTAGATGGGACCAGATCTACATGGGTCCTGAATAATGGGATCCCGGGTGTATTTGTGTAGAATAACTCACCTCGCCAAAGACACACGCGTTTAAGTGAGGTGGGGGGTTGGCCTGACACACAGGGCCAGTGCCGCACAGCCCTGCTCCATCCCTAGACCTGCAGGTGGCCGCACCCGGGGAGCTGTGGTCAGGACAGGAGGACCAGGAGGAGGACACGGGCTCCACAGCCAGCTCCAGCACCGACCTTTAGCGGAACACAAACCGTGCTCCGCCGAGAGACCGAACCTCAGGTCTCTGGGAAAACTCAGGTAACAAGTTCAGTCCTTTTCAAACCTTTTCAGTCCTGGAATTTCACATGGACTCCTCTGAGACGACTGGTTTAAAACAAGGAGATGCTGTTGACAGGGGTCACAGAGATTCAGTGAAGGTAAAAATAGTTTTATTCAAGAAACAAAACACTGGAAAACTGATACATGAAAAAGTTTAGCATTTCATATCTAAGAATAAATAAAAACAGAGAAGTCAGTCTTCTGATGTTTTCTGTACTCATGGTGAAAAACACAAAAATACTATTTGGCAATAACTTAAAATAACAGCTCTGGAAGCGGCTTCCTCGCAGAAAGCAGCAGCAGCGCTGAGTGGAAGTGGCTGCAGGTGCAGTGCACACCTGTCCCGGGTGTGCCCTGGACCTCGGCCCTGGGGAAGGTCAGGGCGCCCAGGAGAGGGGGGCGGTTCTAAACAGTGTCCAGCTGCTGTCCAGGAAATATTTTTTCTCGTGAAGAATGTTCCTAATAACCTCATGCAGTTTTCATCTCTTAAATCTGCAAGTGAGTAAGGAGTAAAACGTCTGCCTCAGATCGAGGTCTGAGAGTCAGTGATCCCGAGGAGCCAGGCTCAGTCACAGCCGCTCTCTGAAACCAGAAAGCTGCTGCGGTCATTTAAGCAGGTTTTTCAGAATGCAACGAATGTTACTATTTTTCACTTTAAGACACTAAATTACTGGTCAAATCTTTCCCATGATACTGATTTTTTTAAAAAACATAAACCAATTACTGGCTGAATGAAAGATTCAAATCCCACTAAATGTCATCTCTTAAAATAAATGAGATCCCAATTCTAAGTCAGGCCTCAAAGTTCAAATCCTTTTAAATCCTTTGTAAAGAAGTTTTAAAATCCTTTCCGTGGGATTTTCAGTGAATGTCCATCATGGTCCTTTCAAGGTTGCCCAAAAATCACTGTAAAAATCTTGCTTCGACAGCCTTGTTTTTCTTAGGAATAAAATACATTTATAGTTCATTGTAAACTGTTAGTTTATTATTTCTCCTTTTCTTCCCACCTAATAATTTTGACCAAATAATTACTGAAAAGTCTGGGTCCAAAAACGTTTCCAGTTCTATAATCAAGTAGCTACTGTTCTTTTGGTTCTCAAAAACTATTCATTTAAACCCGAGAATCCTTGTCTTGCTGACAAAGGACTGTCCTCTGTGTGTTTAAAATGGCCCTCATAGGGCTTATGACCCCACTTTACAACCCCAGTGTCCACTCGGCCCGCTCCACCGGAACAGAGACGGCAGCGTGGCGGACGCGCCCGAGTCCGAGCATCTGGCTCGGTCCTTCCTGGCCCGCAGCGCACTCACTGCTCAGATTCAGCTCCGTTCTCTTCCTTCAAAGCTTTTAAAGCCACATTTATCTATCACGGGCAACTCCCTAAACCTAATGCTTGACGAGAATCTTTTCTTGGGCATATCCTTCTTATTTCTTCTTCTCACCCAACGGAAGGATAATTGAATCATATTAAACACCTTCAAATTACACTGCTAACACACTCACTTACGTCCTCTCTCGTGACTGCCTTATGAAACCACCCTGCTCAAAGGGTGCAGAGACCAGGGTTTGTCTTTACACCTGCAAGGAGACCTGAAGCCTGGATGACCCCTACTTACGAGTGAGTACCAAAATGCAAGCTTGTGGGAACAGTGAGGAACGCTGTCTCCATAAGGGAAAGCAAAAGGAACTAGAACTCTGTGCCGGCACCCCTGGCTCACCGTCACCGGGCAGACCGCGCTCTCTCGCACTCGGCACAGGTGTGCTGCACCTGAGCCTGCCACGCGTCCCCGGGGGTCCACCACTCGAGCCCTGTCCACGGGAGCGTGGGAGTCACTCGGAAGAATCGCCAAGGAAACAAAAATGAAGTGATTTTCCTTACGGGCCCCAAAACAGAGAAGTGTCTTTCTTCCTGTGTGGCCTGGAGAAAGCACAGAGGTCGGCTGCACGAGCCCACAGTGGCAGCCGCTTACAGGAGCCAGTACCAAGGAGGCAGCGAGGGACACAGGCAGAGCCAGGCAGGCCCCGCTCCCTGGTTCCTCCATCTTTTGGTGAGGGATTCGTGCCCTAGGATTTAAAACTGCAGTCAGGAAAATAAGCCAAGAACAAAAAAGTGAGCTTGGAGCGGAGGCAGGGAAACAGCCCCAGGAGCTGGACTGCTGGCCCCTGCCCAGCTTTATCATGAGTCTCCAGAGGAGGTGGCCAGGGAAGGCCTGCAGACTAGAGAGACGAGGCTCTGGCTGTGTGCTGGGCTTCTGGACATGGCTGTCCGTCTTGCCAGAGTCAATTTTTAAAGCGGTATTTTTGCCTCAACACAGAAGTCTGAGGTGGGATCCAGTCTGCTGTGGTCCACACTGAGTGGCTGTGCACAGATGGTGTGGAAATGTATTAAACACTATTCCTCAACGAGGAAGACCAGAGCAGACAGTGCTGGTGAAAGGGGCAGTGCGGTAAGAAGAGCACTGAGCCGGGGTGAGCACAGCAGGTGTGAACAAACCAGCACCTCAGGCACAGCCAGGCTGCTCCGTGACACGGAGACGCTTCCGGAACCCTCGGAGGTTTCAAGTAGAGTCCCACCGTATTCAGAAGCTCCAGTTAAATGACAGTTGCCTAACACGGATCAGACAGATACGCAGCCCAGATGAGTCTGCAAGCTGCTCAAGCCAATGAGAACATACTAACCTTTGTATCAGTACACTCTTCAAATACTTAAAAATTAAGTAAAACACATGGACACACAGGTATAAACCAGTGCAATAAGAACTTCAGATAGGGCAGTGCGGCTCGGGCTTAAGAAAACCATCTGTGTAGCTTAATTCTAACAGCCCTGTGTAAGTGACAGTTTCAGTTTGACAGATATTTTATATGTACGGCCCGAAACCTGAAGAACCAATTCAACAGTACCAGTTCTCTACGGGTAACAAATTCTCACTCTGATTCTATATTGCACACACCTTTAGTGTCTCTTAAAAGAAATTTGACCCTTGTAAATATCAGAGAACCCTACCTGTTGCCTTGTAGGAAGAATAGTATTTCAATTTTCCCTTCTGGACAAGCCAGAATGAGAATGAATTCAGTTTTGTTAGTCCCAAACTGTTTTACAGAGACTGGTTATTTTACCGGGTGTAGATAACGGAAACGGCAGGTTAAAACGGAGTTCTTGGTTGTCCGCCATTTCAGCTTTGGACAACGTTTCTACACTGAGTGCTTAAAAGCCTGAGCCTTTTGTTTTTTTACCATCAGCTATTCCCTGCCGAGTCTTGTGTCCTGGACTGGGCTGGAGCATGGGGTGCAGGTGGAGGTGGAGGTGCAGGTGCAGGTGCAGGTGACGGCCGCCAGGCAAGCGCAATGCCGAGCGGCTCCTTCTGGCTCCCACAGCGCAAGGCTGCCCCGCGGGCCACGTGAAATAGGAGTGACTGGAGTGAGTTCTGTTCCACGGTATCAGCAAAGCCGTGACATCAGAGTCCGGGTGAAGCCTCCTGCCCCAGGCTCCGGCATGCGGGGGAACCCAAGGGCAGGCGTGAGGCGGCGGCCGGCCGCTCAGGGGCGCCCCTGCAGCCCGCCCTCCGCCTCCAGCTCGGCCAGCTGCCTCCGCAGGGTGTTGGCCTTCGCCTGCAGCCCCCTGTTATACTGGATGACGTTCACCATCTCCTCATACGCCTCGTCCAGGTGCTTGGAGGATCTGTTCCACCGCAGGAAAACTCCTAGTGAGTCCGGAGGGAGAAAGTCAGAGTCAGGGCCCAGCGCCATGGCAGAGGGAAGGCGGAACTCGTGCGTCACACTCCCCACTTCCCTTCTCTCCCCACGGCTCACACCACAGAAAGGGCAGAAACGGACCCACAGAGCACAGAACCCGAGGCCTCTTAAATGAGGGCAGAGCACGCTCCTCGTGAGCTGCCCCGGGGAGCAGGCCGCGCTGGAACACGGCACCACAGCTCGCATTTACGGCAAGTCACCGATTATCAAACAGCTACTTCACTTTTATCCATACTTTACGTGGCTTGACACAGACAGGAGTAATGATGTACTCACAGTCTTCAAAATGACTGCACAGAAACTAAATTATATTTTACAGTCTTTGTCTAAAGAAAAGCTACTATTTTTTAAACTTTGGTAACTTTTTATTTTGAGACAGGGTTTTGCTATGCAGTTCAGGCTGGCCTTGCATTCACTAGATAGCACAGGCTGGCCTCTAATTGATGGCGATCCTCCTGCCTCAGCCTCCTCAGCGCTGGGGTTAAGTGTGTGCCACCACGCCCCACAGGTAACTTTTTTTTAAAACAAGCTTTGCTATTTAGGATAAGCTTCAGGAGTCTGAGAAATTAGTATTTGTAAAAAACAACAACAAAAAAAACGTACTTTGGAATAATTTGAAGATTCTACATTGGTTATTGTTCCATACAAACAATGAGAGCGCTGAAAATTCTGCACCAGTGATATTTTGCAACTGCTTCTAGACCCACTGGAATGACTGGCCATGTAAGCATCTGATAGCATTTCACAGGGGCACCTACCCCAATGACAGCTTCATAAAGAAAACAGAAACCCTCTGCCAGGAGCTTATAATTTATTTACATCTCAACTACCCACCAACCCTCTTATGCAAAAAATAACACTAGTGGGGCGCAGTGGCACATGCCTGTTACCCCAGCACACTAGGAGCCTGAGGCAGGAGAATCCTAAATTTGGGTCCAAAGTGGGCAACTTAGTCACCGAGGAAGGAGGCCCTATATCCCATCTCAGCATAAACAAAGGTCTGGGTATGTAGTGCGAAGACTCTAGTACAACCCCAGCGTGCCAAAAAATAAAAATATGAAAGAGAAAGTACTCTTATCTAGGAAAAACTGAACAAGACAAAGGGTGGTGTCTTAAATCATCATCAATTTTCCCAATGAAGTCTGAAAATAGACCGGGTAAGGACACGCAGGAGAGGGCAGGCCTGCACTGAGAGGAGGGGTCACTGCACACAGGTCTGGGGGCCACAGCCTGCTGGCCACCCGCAAAGGCCAGCAGAGTGCACGCGTGGGCAGCACCCGAGTGGGAGGGGTCCTCAGGCCACCAATACCTTCCCACAGCTGCAGGCTCTGCGGGGCCACAGAAGGCCAGATGACCAGGTTGTTGGCTTCGAAGAGAGGGTTGGTGAACCGGCTCAGCTCGCTGGGCCGATTGACCCAGGACCACAGAGACATCGTCTTCTGCTGCAGCTTCAGCTTGCATCTGATCGAGAAAGAAAATGGCCATGAAAGCGGCTGATTCACAGCATCTGTTCCCCAGCTCCCCTCAATGAGGCTCCCCTGGGTAGGTGAGCTGCTTTTTTCTGTGTGGCTAAACACAGCGTTGTAACTAGAAACAAAGACTCTTACAGGTGATAAACCTGAATCGTTTGTGTCACTGAAAGCTCTCCAAGGTTTCCCGTCACAGAATTACAGCACATACAACAGGTCTTTGCCCTATCTGGGGATGCAGCTTAATTTAAAATAGCTGACTATAAAAAGCTTGCTAACTCGTTTCCAAGATGCTTAGTGGATAGTCACAAATATTATATGCATCCTATTAAAAATGAAAGTTGATCAAATCTCAAACAAAACTTAACTTTTTTAGAGAACTTCTTAGCTTTTAGGCAAAATAAATGCCATACATATAAAATAGACAAATTGTCAAAGATTAAAAATAAAGCAAATCTCAATGTAAAGACAAACTTAATCCACATCCACCCATAATGAACAGTGTTCATCTTAAGCCTGATACTGAACTGTACAATTCTGGGTGTGGAAGGCAAGTGGACTGGCAGGTTTTAGAAAAAGAGTAAATTTTAACAAAGATTGGAAGACAGCCTGTTTGCATTAACCAAAAAGAGAACACATTAATTAAATTTTCACAGGACACTGTTTAAGCTGACGTTTTCTTGGGGCCAGTTTTTTTTCCCCTAAAATCACTGATTTTTAAGCTGCACCCCGGCCCCACTTGCATCCCCTTTTCCTCCTCCTCATGGGGTGACCATTTGTGCCAGCACCCCCCACCCCACCACTGTAACTGCACGCCCAACAGATAACGGAAAGCAACAGGTGTGCCCAGTCAAGGACCCAGCCTTGGAAACCAGAAGGCAAAGTAAGCTTTTCCTAGTGAATTCCTGGTGGACCCCAGTGCCTGTTTGCAAATGATTTGGTTTACAAACAAAATCACAGCAGCTTGCTTCCCTTTGCAAACTCTGCATTGGTAACAAATCACCACAGCCATCTTCCCCACACAAACAAACCCAGACTTCTTCTCCAAAACTGTAAGGCACATTAGATTCGTAAAGCGAGGCACCGTTGTGTTTGTTAGAGCGCTGGAAGCTGTCACTATTTCTCTGCCCTTGTTCTAGGTGCTGTGACAGAGCCACGCTCAGGAGAATCCGTGGGTGTGCCAGCCAGGGTGCTTCGGGCTCTGACACACACACCATGATCACAATGATCATTTTGACAGATGCAGAAAACCTGTGGCTAAATTCAACACTATAGTTCATGTAACCCAGTTCATGCTTGACTACAGCTTCCACCTTCTTGTTGGTGACTAATAGAGACCCATACCTGGTCCCTTTTAGGGAGTCACTAGAGTTAATAATAAAATGCCCCCCCAGGAGCAGCATACCCACCTTTCGCTTTCATTGTTGCCCAGAAATGTTCCAAACTGTGAGGCATAAGCATGCTCGAAGAGCATGATGAGGAAATGCTCGTTGAACTCGAAGGAGCAGGGGAACTGACGAAGGATCTGCCACACGCAGTCCAGGAAGAGAAGAAACACAGGCGCCTCCCACTTCTGCTTGCTGCTGCAGTAGGCTGACTGTGCGCAGCGCTGCTGGAACGGGTGCCCAGCCTGGGGAAAGGCGGGAATGTGACTGTCGTGGCCCTGGAGATCACGGGACAGCACCCTCCACTCACACTACCCCACACAGCGCAGGAAAGGGTATCAGCTGCAGCGCATCACAGGCCCGGGCGGCTCCTGCCTGGGCGAATTACTTCTTCATTTACAATGAGTAACTGCAGCCACAGAGGAAAGGGCACTTTCCAAACCCCTGATGAGGCTGTGCGGCCAAGATACGCTCAGGGTAGCAGACCTACCAGACGAAGCGTGTAGAACTGAACCCTTGGAGAGCTGTAAAATTTGGAGTAGGGTCAAAGAAGATAAGTTCTTGCATATAAAGGAAGGACAACAATCGCCTCTTTTTATCAGAAACTGTCAGTTGTGCTGAGAACTACATAGCCCTCATCACTGAAGAGAAATGACCACAGCGCTCTGCGGACCAAGTGTGCAAGTCAGTTTGGGAACAACGCTTTTGTTACGAGTGGGAAAGCTATTGTCTTGAGGAGATCTTAAGGAACTGTACTTTTATATTAGAGATAAAGCTGTCCTTAGCAATCTTCTTCCCCTCCCAAAGTGCAGGAGACTACCATCCACCACCCAAAGTCAGTTTACGCACCCTTTGACCTCTTTGCCCAGTACCCAAATGCCAACCTCACCACAAAGCACTCTTATTCCACGGGCCTGCTTTGTGTTTGGGACTTTATTCAACTCTATCTGACACAGACAATGCTATGAAAACTTTCTAGTGGCTACTGGAACGTAGATCTGGATACGGATTAAAATGGACTATGTGATGAGTTAAAGCACACTCATTTGTTTACTATGGATCAGGAGAAGTGCAGCTGAACAGACTTTCACCAAACACAGAAGGTAGGCAGCGTGCATTTCATAGCACAAACACAAGGAACATTCGCACTGTGACTGGAAAGGCCAGAGTCAGTGGTAGACATACCTGCCTTCAGCGCATGTGTAAGCATCTGTTTTCAATCTCAATTATTTACTAAGTTATAAAGCGAAAATATATTCGTAAGTTGATCTGTGACTTGGTGGATTCCAGTCCGTGTTTATTTTAGTAGCTGCCCAGCACTGTGCCATGTCCCTGGGATGACGGGATCAATAGAGCACCCGGCACTCTTCTCTGATAGTGGGGTGGGGTGCGGTGGGGGTGCTAGTTCAGGAAACAGGGTGCATAGGAGACCAAGCTCTCCAAGCAGTGACATTTTGCTGAACCTAAAGGGATGGCGAGGATTTCACCTGGGTAGGGGAGAGGGGAGGACAGCGCAAGGTGACTGAAAGCCAGAAAGCGCTATTGCACCTGCCTGTGATCACGGCCCTACTTGACCAGCCCTTCCTATCTTATCTCTACCAAGACTAAGCTTCTTGGAGATCAGACTCTGTTTTACATTCTTTGTATCCCTTGTCTAAAATGCTTAGGACCAGAAGTGTAATGGATTTCGATACTTTTGGTATCTTGGAATATGCTCACGGACATAAACAGGTATCTTAGGGATGAGATCCAAACCTACACATCAAATTAAAAGCTTCCATACAGCAAAGGAAATAACAGACTAGAAAGACAGCTTACAGAATGGAGGCTAGCTAGAGCGTATGAGCAAAAACTTTAAAGCTCCTGGAATTCTTTTGTATTTGACACATTCCTTACATACCATGTTTGAAGGTGATTTTGCACAGTACTTTTTGTGTATGCACCTGACTGTAACATGGGACATGAAGTCAGAAGGTTCAGAGTTTAGCGCATTCTGCATTTTCAGAGTAAGGAGGCTCACCTGTACAGCTAACAGGGGGCTTTTATGTGGAAAAGGTGCCAAATAAACAGTGTAAGCAAAGAGAGGCCTAGATCCTGAGAGGTAGTGAAGATTATAAACACTTAATGAGGGGGAGAGAGATTTACTGGCCCACAGGTAGTTCAACACACAATTTAAAATTTTCCTCCCATCACACATTGTGCCGCTGCCCCAAACCAGCGTGGCAGCACCGCTGGTGGCAGCTTGCCGACCACAGCTCTGCTCACCTGCAGCCACTCCCTCTCTACCAGTGCCTCGAAGCCCCGGATGGTCCTGCTCCTCGGGTCCAAGATGATCTGGGCCAGGGAGGTCACCTGCAGGGTGGAGTCAGTGCCTTCTGTCCCGTGGATCAGCACGGACGCTCCTTCCCTGGAGGGAAAATCCAGAGCACAGATGGGCACCCTGACATGGTCAGGAGCTCCGGTAATAATAAACGCCTATGGCGTAAGACATTGCCATCTCATACATCTATCCTGCTGGGAAGGGGCTGGGTAGATGAGAGGTTGTCTAGGGAAAAGGGAAGACTACCGTGAGTTTCACAATTCACATGATAAAAATCTCATAACAAATTTTATGGCACTTTTCTGCTAAATGTTCTAACCCTTGAAAAATCAGTCAAAAGCATTTTCATCATAGAAGGCACTTAACTTTTCTGTTTTAATAGTTGAGTAAAGCTTTTTCTCACCAAACCTATAAACCTATACTAAAATTATTTTTTCTACCCTTCAATTTTGCCTATCCATTAGGTTCCTAAAAGGACGCCTTCATACACTGTAATGGATCTGAGAAAAAGCCCTAAAGCACACTTCCAGAAACATGGAAACAGGAAGAAAGCAAAGCAAAGCAAAAACACCCAAGGACAGTCAATCTGAAAGCTAATGGCAATGATGTCCCTGTCCTTTAAGACCTACGAGTGCCTGGGACCCCACTATTCTAAAGAGATTGGAGGAAAACACCAAACAAAATCAACTGTAATCCCGATTGATTTTTCTACCCTTTTTACTGAAAAAACAATGAAAACATTTTTGGAAAAGAGAAATTTCATGTTTGATAACCCCGGTCAATTCTTTTCGCATGAAGAGTTAGAAAAGCAATTTCCAGTATTAATGACTATATAATATTCTATTAGGCGATGAACTATAATTTATTAAACTCTATAATTGGCTATTTAGGATATAGGATAAATCAACTTTTGTTACAAAGTAAATGATGTACTTAACTAGCTTTCTGTCTTCTGCTGAATTACCTGGGAGTTATTACTTTGAAAATAACAGACTCCTTGAAGTTCACCCATAGTAGGTTAGTAATTCCATTTTTAGGACAAAATCTACTAACTGTACTAAAGAGAATAAGCAAATACATTAACTTTTCTATATATGGCTTATTCTGAATTTAACTCAATTAATTTAAGGTCTATTTCTACATTTTTAGCAATTAATTATTAGGCCAAAATTTGACAGAGGTGTAAAAAGTAAGCTGATGTGTATCAGAAAAGGGTCCCCAGACACGGGGACACACGCCCAACACCTAGACAGCGTGGAGTCCCCATGTGCTGAAGTGGTTCATACATGCAGCAAATATCACTTATGTATTAATGCCAGGCTCTGTGACTGTCCCTCAGTGACTGAATGGTTTCCCCTCACAGTACTCTTTAAAATGACCTGCATGTAAGAGGCGTGGTAAGCACGGACCGAACGTGTCTGACGAACGCAGCCTGCGGTGGGTGCGCACCTGTCGATGCACTGCGCCGCCAGGCAGGCGGTGGTCAGCGTCTCCTTGATGTGGCTCAGCCAGTTGGAGGCCTCCAGCTTGCCAAGCCACCGGTCCATGTTGTGCGTTTGGTCATTACAGGCTTCCACGAGTTTGATTAAGCTCTCCTGAAGAACATGGTATCTTTTAAAGACAAGAAAGGGAAAGCAAAAAATAACTAAAACATGAAGTAGAATGATAAACCCATCCTCCAAAACACCCATAGGCAACAGCAGTTCACAACGCTGTCTTATTCCTCAGTCAGCTGAAGATTCACCACTGAAAAATGAGTAAGCGCTGTGCAAAGATGCCTCAGGTGCAGTCATGGGCAGGTGTCCTTCCTGTGCACAGCTGGGCCCAGCCCAGACACCGGCTCAGCTGGAGGGGAGCGGCCGGAGCGCCGGCACCCACACCGCAGCCCCGCCTCGCTGCACCCTGGCACAGCTCGACCTGGGCCCTCCACAGAGACAAGGGACCAGTGCAAGACCTCTCTCTTCAGCTTTGCCTCCCACACCACACAGCCTTCGTTTAAGGTGGAACAAGACATTATATAGGTGAAGCAAACTGGATGAGAAACTGGAGAGAAATTAAATCCTGGAGTTCTCTTAACTTGGGAAGATTACACGCAGCAAATCTGTTGCATCTGTTTGGCAACCCCCCCAACACATGTAGAGGAGCAGACCTGGCGGTGACGGATCTGAGGGTCAGAGAAGAGAAGGACGGCTATTTACTAAAACCCAACCCCACTGCCCAAGAGAAGTTTTGCTTTTGGTTTTTGTTGTTTGTTTTGTTTTTTGCTTACCTAATAAGATATAATGAGACAGTTGGTCTTTTACAAAGACAAATTAGCCAAGGACGCAAATTTGCAGTCACGCAGGAGGTGTAAATTCTGGAGACCTATTCCACAGGGTGCCCATAGCTAGTAATAATGCACTATGTACTTGAAAACTGCTGAGGACAGGTGTGGCGGTGCACACCTGTGATCCCAGCACTAGGGAGGCTGAGACAGGAGGATCACCTGTGCGTTTGAGGCCAGCCTGGGCTACAAAGTGAGTTCAAAGCTAGCCTAAGCTATGTAGTGAGACCTTGTCTAAAAAACAAACACACAAACAAACAGCCTTAATGTAGCCAACACCAAAACAAAACACAATGAGAAGGGTTATCCAGCCAGTTACTGACCCTGAATTAATATGCAGGTTTCACCTGAGCAGATGTGATTTTTGAACCCTAAGGGCTCACCCACTGCAGTGTCTGCAACAGGAGACACCTCCCTCTCAGGGTCCTCACCTCTCGTTGGATTTATGAATCCGCCGCCACTGGGGATAATGAGCTTCCTGCTCAAAGCCGCCTCCTTTGGCTCTGGCTTGCTGGGCCACGTTCAGAGAGCGGGTGTCGATGATGTAGCCCCGCTTACCCGCCCTGAGCGAGGCGTTGATCAGCTTCTCATCCTCCTTGCACCTTCTCCCGTTAGTGCCTGTGAGTGGCTGGCCACTCCGCATAATCACCTAGAAGCACAAGGTTCTGACAGTTCACTGGTCTGAAAGCAGAAAGGGAGGACGCTGTGCTGAAAACAACTATGCGGCAATCTGGAATGGATGTGATCACAGAAACAAATGCTTACACGCAGCGACAATAGCTATAAAGCAAAGAGAAGCCTTGCACTTTTCCACAATTTTTCATCCTGCTCCCTCAAAGTATTCTTCACAAAGGAAATTATATCCTCTCTTTAGGGTGAAGTGTCAAATTCAGCTGGTCTGTGAATGGACACCTGGTAGACCTGGCCCAGGAATGAAGGCCGTGATGGCCTTGATTTTGTCAACCACTTCGTTCCAAACCAATGCAGACCGCCTCAGACAGAGGAACGGCTCTGAAAAGCTGCCTGTTGGCTGAGCACAGTGGCAGACACCTGAATCTCAGCTACAGGACGCTGAGGCAGGAGAATAGCAAGTTTAAGGTGAGTCTGGACAATTTAGTGAAATCCTGTGTCAAAAGTCGGGGTCGCCTCATCCAGCAGAAGCCTGCGGTTTTTCCCTCTAAGTTCGGCCTAAGGCTCAATTGTCCTGCTGCTCTGGAAGTCCCACACTCCTGTTCGCAGGCTCGTGGCAAGATTTCTAGCTTCTCCTTTTAATATTTGACAGACTAGCATTACTGAACCCTCAGGAAAAGTGTAACACTTCCCTTCAACTTCAACTACATATGCATAGGGTCGGTTTTTACAAGAATTACAAAGAGGAAGGGCTCCAAGCACAAATTAAAAGGTTAGCTGGGAGTAATTTTCCATTTTTGGAAACCTGCTTATCTGGTACTGATTCTCTAGTGACTGACCCCTGCCATCCTTTTCTGTACTCCAGGACTTAGCCACTTGTCTCCAGAGACCACCAGCTACACATTTTAAAAGGTTGGTTTTCAAAACTTTTCTCAAGAAAACAGTATCTATCATACTAATGTCTTCCCTGGTGAATGGTTTAGAGTATTTCAAAGCAGCAAATTTTAAAAAATATGTTTACACTATATATCCCCTTTTTGCATAGTATCGGGAGAAAGGAAAATGCAAGACAGCTATAATTCGCCATGAATTTATTATTGGTCTCAAAATGAGAGGCAGAATTTACTGACTGGGAGAAAATGGGATAGGCAAGTAACTTAGAAACTATTCAGAAAACTAATACCCCAACGCCTTGCCTCATCCAGTCCCGATTTCCATGTTTTCTGAATTGTGAGTAAATGATAGGTACCACCCTCCTCACTTGAAAATAAAAACACCTGCTCCAAGGACCTTCCTGTGGAAATCTGGTGAGAATGGTTAAAGTGTCTCCCCCTTAGCCTGAGCAGAGAAATTTCTCACTTTTCTACCTTCACAGCATTGATGCAGTCAGCAAATCCTCACTGGTTTTCTTTGCACTGCATCCTGAAAGCAAATCTATCTGGACTTGGCCAAGGTTACACAGCGCTGGAGAGAATCCGGCCGCATCCTCATGAGGGACAGCGTCCTCCCCTCACTCCCTGGAGTTTCCGTGAAGGAAATCCTGGAGGGAGACTTGGCCACTCAGTTCGGGGACAGGTAGGTGGTGAAGGGGGCGTTCCTCAAAGACCCCTGCATGCCTCCCGAAGCTCGGGTCGTAGTTGTGCACACTTACCATTCCATTTTTTGTGTGAAAATAGCTTAGCACTGGGAAGCGCCCTCCGTGCCGAAAGGTGGCTATCTTCCGAAGGGCTTCATCGTCGATAGACCTGGGCACTATGACAGTTGGTGGGTATGAAGGACAGACAGCAAACTCCTTATTGACATAGCTTAGCCTCCATTCACTGGTCTGGAAAACATGACACACTTCCAAGCTAAGTATCTCAGTGCCACAGAATAACCTGAGAAGGTTTAGGGGACCTGAGAGAACACTTCACCAGTGAAGAAGCCGTTTCTCTGGAATCTAACTGAAGGGTCCGTACCCTACACTTCGTACCTCCAGAGACATGAAGCCCCGCTCTTGGAGGCCAGCTTCCCACCCTGCTAGGAATCACGGTTTCTAGAAAGTTCCTCATCACGTTGAGCAAAACCTGCTGCTCTGCATCTTCCTCGATCAGTTTTTTACCACGATTTCAGACAACATGGCCTCAGTTTCCTGTGTCACAAAACACTGTGTTAAATATTTGACACAAGCTGGAAGTCCTCTGCTTGCCAAGGCGAATACATCAAGTTTAGCCATGATTACCGTTTCTAAGGAGACATTTTAAAATACCCAATAATTAACATGAAGTTTGCTGGGACTATCTTTATGCAGATCTTAATGTTTGGCCAATATAATTCCAAAGTTTAAAAAGTACTACTTGGCATATAGTAGTCTAACAGAAGAGAAAGCATTTGGGCTGCAGCACTCACAGGTAACATAGACTTCTGAGGGCCCAGGGAAATCAAATGCAGCGACCGTGTTCACAGGTAACACCCGGCGTTGGGCTATTCTCACTCCTGCGAGTAATGATCGAAGCTACAGAGCTGAGAACCCACAGATCTCAAACGTTACTCACAGCGGAAGAGTAGAGCTCAAACTCCTGCTCAGGAAGGAAGGAGTGCCAGCCATCCTCTATCACCTCGAACATTGGCCGGTAGAAGAAGGGGTACATCAGGGTGATGGAGTCCAGGGTAGACAGCGCCTGGGGCAGAAAGAGAACACAGCACACCCCAGCTGGAAGCACCTTCTCACTGGCCACGCGGCCTGAGGATGGTGCAGGGGTCCCTTACGCTGCATCACGGCGCACTGCGATGACAGTCTCACTGAAGCTAAGGTCCCAGCTTGGCACTAACAAGGCATCCGCACGACGCACACTCAAAGCGTGCTCTTGGAGTGGAGAAGTGAACCAAAGCTGTGCATACTTATTCTAGGACAAACGTGAAGTAACTCTTCTTGGCACAATTTAATAAAGCTATTAAAAAAAAGGCCCCAGAATGTCTGGGGATCGGGGCACAAAGAGCTTTTGGCTAGTTATATAGCTAATCTATTGCTAGCTATAGAAACCGTTGTTTATACTGGGCGCCCACTTAGTAACTATGAAACAGCAGGAGACAGCCCAGGGGGCAGAGCCAGGCCGCGGGACTCAGCTCCCATCTCAGCTGCGAAGCAGCAGCTCAGTCACGTGACTTCCTGCCTCCATGTCCTCGGCGGTTCAATGGAGGACATAATGGCGCCTCCTCACAGAGCTGCAGGGAGCACTGGGAGAGATACCGTATCTTACAGGCAGAGATCAGGGCCTGGCATAGAAGAGGATGGAAAATAATTTCAGTTATTACACGGTGCACACATGCAGAAACTGCCTCAGCATGACCACCCCTCCCCAGAGCACTCGGCCAGCTATCAGCTCCTAGATGCTCCTGTGCAAGCCAGGATCATAACTGCAGTCGCCCAGGGGGCATATATTTATCTGGAACATGTGAACTCTGGGCGACAAACCAGGAAAACCGACTGTGAGGATCATCTTCCCTTCCCTGGCAGGTTCATCCTTGGGGGGGGGGGGATGGAAAAAAATATTTCTGCAGCTGGAAAAAAAGGAGGGTACCTCCCCCAATTAGCATAAGTCAAACTGCAGTAATCATGAAGACACTCTCCAGGAGTGGGGAGAAGGCCCAACAGCATGGTTTTGGGGGGTCAGAGTCTACACACAACCCAGCTCTCAAGTGAAGTCCCTAGCTCACAGCAGGGTTGGGCTCACAGAAGGACAGGCCAGTGACTTACTCCAGAGTGGGCCGGACACACAGTTCGCAATTTAACAGAAACACCTAACAGAAGTTACTGTTCTACCTGTAAGTCATGAACTTCCTCTACTAAGCTCACAAAACAGAACATACAGAGAAGCGGCTGCTGGGCCCGGGGATTTAGTTCAGTGGCATGAGCTCCTGCCTGGCAAGCATGAAGTCATGAGTTCAATCCCTGGTACCAAAAAAAAAAAAAAAAAAGCCTCTGTGACCTGGCTGTATAATCCACTATGTGCACACATTATCTTTGGTCAGCATCCACCACTGCCCTGGTCAGCGCTGCTGCCAGTGAGAACCATGATAAAGGCAGCCGGCAGCTACCACACAGGCGCCAGGCACCCAGAGTTCCACCTGTGACTTTATTTTACGTCATCAGAGACCCGCCTTCTCCTTACCACACAGGAATGGTCAGAGAACTGAGCACATTTCAACTTCAAAAGGCAGCCAAAACTGCTGAGAAAAATGTTGCATCAGACTTCTTGCTACAGTTTGGAAACTGAGCACTTAGATGTGCGAACTCTTGCTTACAGAGAACTGCTCGAAGCTGGGTAACCCTGCACCCCTGTAATGCTGCCTACTCCAGAGGCTGAGGCAAGTTCAAGCACAGCCTGGAAACCTTACCAAGAACCTATAGTACAATACAAAAGAGCTGGAGACATAGCTCAGTGCAAGGTCCTGGGTTCAATCCCCACCCCCTCCCTGCACACACGCGCGTGCGCGCACACACACACACACACACACACAGCTCAACTGTGCTACAGAGGATTCATTTATTATCTCTATTTATATCAATATGTATAGGGGGAGGGGCACTGAAAGCCAGGAAAAGAGTAGCGGCCAGGTTCTGTGTCTCTTTACTATACTATAAAAAACATTCAACTGAGTATTCATTTCCTGAGGTCAAAGCAGGCAGACAGGTCTTCCGGTTTCCATACCATGGGTCATTTGTAAAGAGCTCTGGGTTACACACACAGCTACTTGGTCAACTCACAAGTGTCGGGTGGGAACACAGTAAGCCAGCAGGTGATGTGCTCAGTCCTCTGTCTGTACCTCTGCACTTCAGCACAGGCAGCAGCTGGCACCTCACAGACCACTGTCACAGCGCGAGGACACGCACATGGACGGCCGACGGAGCGTGTGACCTGGTTACCTGGGACACACCCACCCACACGCGCCTCTGAAGGGGCTGGGGGCAGCATGCCAGTGACGATTTCCACGCAGCAGTCTCATTCATGCTGGCAAATCCGGCCACATCAACACCATACACTGCTTCCAAACAACAGCTGTGTGTGACAAACAGCTCAGCTCATTATCTCATGTCCTTAAGTAAAATTTAGCAAAGGCAGAAAGAAGACAGTTACATGCCATCCAGTGAGCACCACACAACAGCTGTTCCTACTCCTCTATCCTTGTATCAAAGCCAAACGAAATCCCAGCTCCAGAGTTTCAGGGCTCCCTCCCTCCGTTACTGTTGCTGTGTTCCAGACACCGAAACCAGGGCCTCGCACTCTGCCACTGAGCTACACCCCAATCCTCATCCCACCCCCACCAAACTGGGATTGAGCCTCTGCCCCGAGCTACTGGTTGTCTTTATTTTCAGACAGGGTCTCACTAGGTGGCTAAATCAGTCAGGTTGGGCTTGAACTTGTGACCCTCCTGCCTGAGCCTCCTGAAGGGCTGGGACTGCAGACACAAGCCAGCATGCCTGGCCTCTCCCCTCCCTGTAAGAGCTAAACCCACAGCCTGGTGGTGGTGATGTAAGGTGAGGCAGCTTTGAGACACACACACATACACAAAAAAGTCTATAATTATCTAAAAAATATTGTAAACACAAAGATACTTGATATAGTGATAATGATTTAAAAGAAGGCAATTTTAAATTTAACTGTATATCACAATAGCTAAGAAGAAAATAGTGTGAGCTCTTCAATTGAATACCTGAACTAGCCAAGTTAAATTTCTATTACTTGGGATTTGAACCAATATTCAATACTATATATTTAAGTGCAAAGCAAATACATCCTGCTTTAAGAAAACTGATGAAAAACAAACATGAGATTCAGATTTACTAAAAAACAAAGACTATAACTAGAGGTAGAAGTGACTTGCTTTGGTCTAGATCTGCTACACAGGCTATGAATAGACAGCTGAATGGACACTTAGTAATAGTCGAGGTGCTACATTTTATATCATGTGGTTATTTTTGCTACAAAGGCTCACCGTAAAATTGTACCAAACAAATAACAGAAGGCATCCAAGTGTTAGCTAGTATTTGTAAGTATTAAGATAGTAAATTGTGTGTTATGTGGGTGCTTTTGCTACAAAGTGTTACTATAAAACTGTACCAAATAAACTGCAGAAGACACTTAAAATGCTACTATTTGCTACATATTATACAAAGTACGCTACATACTGTGACTAATGTAATTCTTATAACAGCCCTAAAAGGCAGGTAATACTGTCCTCATTTTATAAAAAGTAGGAAACTGTCAGAGAGGGTTAGTATTTCATCAGTCACAAGTTAGCAGGTGGTAAAATCAAGAATCAAAGTACTATTGTAGCAATCACATGACATTAATAGCATTTCCAGTCAAATGCATAGGGCTGCATCCATCACTAAATACTACACTACTGCAGGACAATCAAGAGAAACACCTCGCCCTCACTGGCAATTTTCAGGGCCTGAGAAGCCAGAGTCAGGTGAGAAAGAGTGAGCCAAGAGGGGCTTCCACATCCCCAAGGAAAGCGCCCGCTAGACAGGGACCAAAAGCACTTCTGCCTGCACCTGTTTATTGGATTACAATTCCACAGAGGATGTTATTTGAACAAACCCGTTAAAGAAGAAAAAAATGTTTACCAACTGTCTTGACAGAGGAAAATACCAAGATTTATATGGTAAACGGTAAGTGTTAAGCAAAGCTTTCAAGTTTCTCCTGAGAACCTCTTCACTAAATTTTCTAGTGGTTTTTGCAAATAACTACTCAAAGATACTCAGGTGAAACCGTGTCTTTTTTTAGACCAACATGGACGCATGAAATTCTTATAAAGTCATTGGAATACAATTCCATGGAATTTTAAGCAGTTCATGGAATTAGGGTTAGTTATATAAAACAAGTAATACTAAACATTGCTAAAGTAAAAAAATAAAAATAAAAAGTCCTATTTTAGGAATCTGAGTGACAATTTTCCTCAGTCTTCAGTATCAGGGTCAGAGGATATAACCAAATATCTAATGAAGAATCATATGAGCTGCTTTGAGTCAGAATATAACTTTTCTTTGCCATCCTATTTTATTTTGCCTCCCCAAAGTATAAAAGTTGCAAGAATTCTTGTACACCAATAATGAACCCACTGAGAAAGAAATCAAGAAAACAATTCCATTCACAATAGCTTTTTAAAAAATTAAATATCTAGGAATCAACATAACCAAGTAGGCATAAGAAAATTACAGAACACTGAAGAAGCATATCGAAGACATTAGAAAATGGAAAGACTTCCTTTGAGCATGGGCCAGAAGTGTTAACACTGTGAAGATGGCCATATTAACAAAAGCAAGCCATAGATCCAGTGTGATTGCTATTAAAATACCAGCAACACTGGTCACAGAACTAGAAAACACCCATCCTAAAATTCACATGGAATTAGAGCATGGAATTAGAAGCAGAACAGCCAAAGCAATTCTGAGCAAAAAGAGCAATGCTGGAGACATCACAATGCCAGTTATCAAGTTATATTACAAAGCAACAGTAACAAAAACAGACTGATACTCCCCATTTAACAGCCTACCTGGTTAATGACTATTTGTACTTAATGACCGGGGTGTGCTACTCAGCCTTCTGACCTGCATTTGGTCTTGTGGCCCATCTTCTTTCCTTCTGTACAGTTCTGAGCACCCTGTACAGAGCCTCCATGTGTTTTGGGTACAGGACACCTTGTTTATACAGGACTGTAATTTTTACTGATTGTACTGTACAGAACTGTAGTTTTATTTTCCATTATACATTACACTACTGCATGTTTATGCAAATAAAAGTGAAATCATCAAGTTGGAGTTTCCTTTGACCACTCCTTTGCTCAAAGGAGTCAAAAACATACACAGGGGAAAAGAGAGGCTCATTAAAAATGGTACTGGGAAAACAGACAGGAGATTGAAGCTATATCCCTCTTGGCCTGTACTAAAATAAAATCAAAAGGGATCAAAGACCTAGATATGAAACAGGAAACTTTAAAGCTGCTGGAAGACACTCAGGGGAATCACTGGAAGCAACAAGCACAGGCAACACTTCCTGAACGGAGCTCCAATAGCACAGGAAATACCGAGAATCAATAAATGGGATTATATCAAATGTAAAAGCTTCTACATAGCAAAGGAAACAATCCAGAGTGCAGAGACGTCTACAGAATGGGAGAAATACTTTGCCAGCCACTACTAATACCCAGAATATATAACAAACTCGAAAATTTAACACCAAAAAAACAAATAGCCCAATCACTCACTCAATGGACAAATGAATTGAACACACATGTCTCAAAAACAGTAGTACAGATGACCGATAAGTACATGAAAAAAAAATGTTCCACAAGTTTAGCCATTAGGGAAATGCGAAACAAAGCTATTTTGAGATCTCATCTCACCCTACTTAGACCATCAAGGATACAAAAGACAGCAAATGCTGGCAAGAATGCAAGGGAAAAAAGAACTCACCTACTAGGTGGGAAGGCAAACTGGTACAACTACTTCAGAAATCTGTGTGGTGAGTCAAGAAACTACAAATAAAGCCACCATTTACCCAGCTGTGCTGCTCCAGCATATATTCCCCAAAGAATGAAAGACAGCATACTACAGTGATACCTTCTTATAACGTCAATCTACCAAAGCCAAACTGTGCAAACAGCCTAGATGCCCATGAACAGATTAAAAAAAAAAAAAAACAACAGGTGGTATGCATACTCGATGGGCTCTTATTATGCCATAAGGAAGAATAAAATCACCTCATTTGCAGGAAAATGGATAGACCTGGAGGAGAGCATCCTGCTAAGTGAAACAAGCCAGACACAGAAAGTTAAATACTGCGTGGGTTCTTAAATAAGGAACCATGAATGAATGAGTGATAACAAGAAACTGGAGGGCAGAATTTTGGAAGGAAAGGGATCAGGAATGGAAGATGGCAGTAATGAGATTTTAAAATCATCAAGGTGTATTAAAGTCATGTACCAAGTTCTCCAAAGAAACCTCACCATTCTGTACTACTAACATATAGTTTAAAAAGAAAAAAAGAAAAAACAATCTTATCATCACAAATACACACACATGCACGCACACGCAGGCAGGCACACACACATGCACGCACACAAACTTACCTCGATGGAACTGGCTATATTTAAACATTCCTCCATTCCAGGAATATCCAGCTGAATAATTCGAAAATCTTTACATTTTATGATGATTGTACCCAGCGATCCCACAAATCTGTAAGAAATCACAAATCATGCTCAGGAACGCACAGTCCCAGTTAAACCCATCACGAATGGGTTCAGGGTTTGTAAGAGACACTTCTGCAGCAGAGCAAACAGCTCATTTCTGATTGCACCGACCACTGCACGTGCAACAAGCCACTGAAGATACAAAGATCTCTTTTCAGTACTTAAAAACTATCAGCTTATATTATTTATGTTGAACTAAGGAAAACTAGGATAAATGCCATATCTAATCACACATTTCATGTTGGTCAGTTTTATACAAATTTAATTTTACCTTAGTTGGGATATCTGTTTTGTTGTGTTGCTGTTATTGTCTATACTCACAATAGCTGATTTTATTTTTATTTTTTATTTTTCTTGCCTTGCCTCTGGTTGCCCCCAGTCCTCTTCCACTAATATTTCTGAGAGAATTCCCTAACTAGGAACTCTTGCATTGATCAAAGTTCTACTGCACTGGTAATTTTATTTGCATTTTACCCAACTTAGAAACATGACTCCCACAGCTCCTGCTCCCGAGTCCCACATCCCACATCAGCACACTGTGAATGCTGGCAGGCAAATGTTACCGACATGGGTCAAATTCTATTGCAGAAAATGCCACAAGCTTTCCACAACTGACAACACAATGAAATGCCTTTGTTAAAATATACTTCTCAAAAACATACTCTTGGCACTTCTCCTTCCAGTAAAGATTGGGATCACAGGGACTCATTTACTCTCTTACCTCCAGCAACCAAAATGAGCATATAAAATATAAGGAACAACTGTTTCAAGCCACGGACTATCAAAACACCCAGAGCAGTGGGTCCTGGGAAGCAGAAACGAGGAGAGTCCTGTGAATGCCTCAGCCTCTCTGCATTTCCAGGCAGGCAGTGAGGTGGCTGGGCAGGGCCAACAGCCGGAAGGGAACAGGTGGGCGACAGGTCACCAGTGACAATGTCAGGTGGAAAATACAGAGAAAACTGCAGAGATCTGTGGAGGGTGAACCTCAAGTGCTCAGCAAAATAATGACTGCCCTCGCACGAGAATACATCACCCAAGGCTGCTGCTGGGGTTCGAATGAGTTCCCCAAAGTTCATGTGTTGTGAACTTAATCTGCAGTGCCTCAGTGCTCCCAGACCGGAACCCTAAGGTGGGCAGGTCGTGAGGCCCTGCTCTCTCATTCCTGGTTACACTTATGCTAGGGGTAACACAGTGCAGAGGCCTGTGCCACATACCCGCACCTGTGTGTCAGACTCCCTGGCTTCCAGAACCATGAGAGATAAATTTCTTCTCCTTATAAATTACCCAGAGTGTGGTGTTCGACTATAGAGCAACACAAAATGGAGTGCGGCAGCTTGGAAAGAAGCAGCTGGGAGGATCCGAGGAAGCAGGTCTGGTGCAGGCTCAGAACGAGGTCACCATAGACTGTAAAACCCTGGGAACTTGCAAGGGACCAGGCAGAATCATCATAAGGGTGTAGTGGGAACAACTGCCCTAGGCTTCAGACCCAGGGCCAAGACTCAGGAAGGCCAAGGGACCTCCACCTAACTGAATTCCAGGACTAAGCTAAAGAATATATATATATATATATATATATATATATATATAGAGAGAGAGAGAGAGAGAGAGAGAGAGAGAGAGAGAGAGAGAGAGAGTGTGAGTGTGAGTGTGTGTGTTTTTGAGACAGGGGTCTTGCTACCCACTTCAGGCTGGCCTTGGCAACCTTTGTAGCTCAAGCTGGTCTCAAACTTGCAATGATGCTCCTGCCTCAGCCTCCCAAGTCCTGCAATTACAGGAGTGCACCACTACACCCGGTTAGAACATTTATAACAATGCAAAATATCCAGCACCTGTCAAGGCAAACTTTGCCGTATCTGTTATATAATCAGGAATTACCAGTGTGAAGAAGTCACCTAAACAGCCTTTCTGGTAAGCCCTACAAGGGACCCAGGAAGAGAAAAGTCAGACAGCGCCTCCTGTAAGCCTACAATTGCAATGGCTGAGAATCAATGTGCCTCCCCCCCCACCAGCAACTGGCTGGTTTGGAGGACAGGCTGAGTTGATTGCAACTGAGGTACAAATAGCAACTGAATGCTTGACTGTTTGGTTGATTTTGCAGGCCTGGGGTCAGTGCTCTGAGCATCTATAGGAGTATAACAGTATACAGTATAGCAAATATGGGAAATGTCCTTCTGTCTTGTCTTTGAAATCCAGTATTGTTCTCACTGGTTTGTTTTGTTCAGATTAACTGTTTTGCTTTATTCGTTTTGATTGATTTTGTTCTGTTTTGTTTTAGTTTGATGTTGCTATATCTGATGGAATGGACAACTATTGTGAAAATAACAAGATACAGTATGGTAGCCATTGTTGTTTTCCTAATATCCTGCTTCTAGAAATAAAAACTATAATGTCTAAATAATACACACGCACACACGTCAGTGGTGGTGTCACTAAAAACAAACTAAGCAGAAGAAAAGGTGAGTGACATGGAAAACCTTAAGAATAGTAACTAGCTAAAGTGCAATTTTAAAAATAATTACAAAGCACATTAATGAACCTTGGGACAGCAGGCACTCCCACACATGTGACAATAGAGTCCCTGGAAAATGAGAGAAAGAACGAAAGCAGAAGAAAATTGGCACCAAATAAAAACACAGATTTACACAAAGGAATGAAGAGCACTAGAGGTGGTAATTAGTTTTAGTAATATAATATCTTTTCCTATTATGTAAATTGATTTAAAATTTAAAAAAAAAATCATGTGCTGTGGGTCTTGTGACATACCTGACAATAACAGCAGATTGTTGAAGAAAAAACAAAATATTTATGACAAGATTTTGAGGCTATACCTGAAATAGAAGATATCACTTATTGATGATAAAGACTATGATGCTGGAGATTATGCAGTGAACCACAAGGTGAGCACAGAAATAAAACACCAGGCGTGGTGGAACATGCTTATAATCCAGCATATATAATCCCCTGGGGAGGGGAAAAGATCACAGATTCTAGCTCAGTCTGGGAATTCAGAAGCTTAGTGAGACCCTGTCTAAAAATAAAAAATATAGAAGGGTGGGGTTGTCACTCAGAACAAAAGCCCTGAGTTCAATCCCCAGCACCACCACCCCCAAAAGTAAACCAATAAAGAATTTTTTTTTTTTTTTTTGGTCTTTTTGAGACAGGGTCTCCCTATGCAGTTCAGGTTGGCCTTGAGCTCACTTTGTAACCCAGGCTGGTCTTGAACTCCCAAGGATCCTCTTGCCTCAGCCTCCCAAGTGCTAAGATTACAGGCATGCACCACCATGCCCGGCTTAAAGAATCAATTTTTTAAAAAAAATACAATCTAAAAAAAAGAAAAGGTAGAAAGAATATGGAAGGGAAGAGATCAGATAGAACAAATAAAAGCATATATCATTATGAGATATATCAAGATGACAGACCTAAACCTAACCATACTAACAATTATATTAACTAGGAATGAATCAAAACCCCTGTAAGAGGCAGACATTTTCAGGTCTGGTTGAAAAAAGCAAAAGTCAACTACATGCTCCCCTAAGAAACACGTTTTAATATAAAGAAATAAATGTTAAGCATAAAATGATGAAAACTATGTACCATACCCACGCGAATCGGTGCTAGTTACATTACTATAGACGAAGTAGGTTTCAGGGCGAGAAAGCTCACCAGGTACCCAGATGCTTTCACACAAACGAAGAGATCAAGTCCCAAGAGGACGGAACGCCAATGCATTGAATATTGCTTCAAAATGAACAAAGCAAAAGCTGACGGAACTTTAAAACTGATGGAACTAAAAGGGACCATGCCACGATTATACTGAGAAATTGCTGTGTGTCTTTCTCAGCTACAGAGGAGCAGAAGCCAGGAAGGCTGGAGGCCTGCGCAGCGCCCCGCCCTCCTGTCTAGCTGGTGTCACGGGACACCCCACCTGCAGCCACCCCGCCCGCAGCCGGCACCCACATTCCCAGGAGCGAGGTGAGCGCCCTGCTGCAGCGCAGGGAGTCTTGGGGGACCCCCGCTGGCAAGAAGCGGCCTCGCCCTGCCCTGGTTCCATCCGCCTACCCACGAGGCGGCCGTGGGGGGGGGCTCCCAGAGGGACAGATCGGGGTCCAGCCCTGCAGTGACTGCCGACCATGGCCAGGACGCAGGGCGTGGCCCGCCGCCCAGGCCCCTCTGCACCCCCAGGAGCGCGCCAGGACCCCCAGAGGGCGCTCGCTCGCGGCGGCCGGCTCCAAGCTCTAGCTCCAGGGCCCTGGCGTCGCCTGGCGCCCCGCAGAGGGAATAAGGGTATTTCGGCTCTCATGGGGGGAAAAAAGGGTACAGGGAGCATCTTTCCCGGGACAGGCCAGGCTGGAGGGCACACGGGAGGTCTCACCAGATCTGAAAGGACTCAGTCATACAAAGTGACCTCCCACGGTAACATTCCTCGGGTACCAGTGACCAAGGAACCTCTGGGCAACACCCAGATACCTAGAAGCCACAACACTCCCGGAGAACCCGCAGGTGAAGGAAGAAATCAAATGGGAAAGGAGAAAGTGTTTCAACTGAGTGAAAATAAAATATATAAAACCGTGGAATCCTATTAAAGCAGAACTTGTGGTAAATTTAAAGTATAAAGCTGTAGTGTTCTCAGCGTCCACTTTACCAGATAGCAGCAAGTTAAACCAAAAGTAGAGGAAATTAAATCATAAAGAGCACAGCAAAATTAAATGGCATGGGAGAGAAAAATAGGGGAATAAAAGGATTATTTCAAAGATACAATGAAAATGACAAACCTCTAGCCAAACCAATCAAGAAACAAAAGATCACATTTTACCAGCACTGAGAGCGACAATTACTACACACATTACAGGCACTGAAAGAATAACAGGAAATACTAGAAATAATATTTACTATTTGTATTATTTATTTATACAAAAAATTAAACAAAGTAGGCTGGGGATTTAGCTCAGTGGCATAAGCACCTGCTTTGCAAGCACGTGGTCCTGAGTTCGACCCCCAGTACCGATAAAAAAAAAAGTGTTTAAAAAAAAAATTAAACGAAGTAAACAAAATGGGCAAATTCTTCAAAAGACACAACCTTTACCATTCAAGAAGAAATAGCCTTATTAGCTCTATATCTATTAAAGAAGCTCAAATTTTCTTTAAATTCTGCCCACAATGAAAACTCCAAGCCCAGATGGCTTTACCAATGAATCCAACAAAACACTAATAGAAAAACGCTACAAATGTGAGACAAGCTCTTCCAGAAAATTGAAAGGGAGTAAACTGCTTCTTAATTCATGCCATGAGTCCAACATTACCCTAATTAAAAAAAAAAAAAAACAAATACGTTACAAGATACAGACCAATATACCTCATGAACTTGATGTAAAATTCTTAAATATTAGCAAATCAAATCCAGGTGTATATAAAAAGGACAATATATCACAACCAACTGAGATTTATCCCAGAATGCAATTTCAGTTTAACATTTGATTGAAATCAAGTAATTTACTATATTATAAACAAACTAACTAACTAAAAAAGCCTTATGTCCGCTCAGTAGACGCAGAAAAGGCATTTGACAGAATATAACATCAGTTCCTGGTTTAAAAATAAAAATGACGAGAGAGAGACAAGATGGCGGACTGGTAGGTAGCAGGAGAGAGACCCTCTCTGAGAGAGACAGCTCAAATGCCAGAATAAAACACCCTGGAGAGACCCAAACAGAGAGAGATAGACTCTCACAACACAGAAAGAAACTAAAGCTCAAAAACCCACTCGAATAAGAGGTCCTAGGGCTACTATTAGTGAAGATAAGATCGG
>PVJX010019672.1:0-34529 GCA_004027295.1 Dolichotis patagonum | reverse complement strand
AATAGAGGTTTGCAGTGGGTAAATAGGGACAGAAGTGAAACTCCCTCCAAGTGTAAGACCTTGCCTAACCTGACAAGAGAGTAGGTAACCCCCTCCCCCATACAGAGAACATCTGACAAAAACACTATAGCCAGGGAGACCTGGTGACCTGCCACAACCTGAAGCTATAACAACAGCAGGAACTAAGAGTTACCCTACATCAATACTTCAGGGCTAGTTAGCCCAGAAAGAATATAGGACTCACCCAACAGGCACAGTAGGAGGAATTCAGGAGACTAGATCTCCTCTTCATGGTGGTACACAGCAATTTGACAGTCATCAACCACACAGTAGAACCCTGAAACACACACTACAGAAACTTGTGACTGTTGGAATAGAAAGACCAGAAATTTACCCAAAAGGTGAAAATGATTAAACAAAAAGGCAAAATGTAATCACAAACATCTAGCCCATCAGGGGCAAGTGCAGGCAATAATGAAATAGAGAACCCTAAAATTCATACACCAGAACTCTCTGAAAAGATAGCAAATGAAGTAAAGAAGCAAATCATACATTTGTTTCTTTACTTCATTTGCTTCTTGCTTCATGAGGCTATGGAGGAACTCAAATTAGAAATAATGTCTTATGTAAAGACAAAAGGAACAACCTTAGTAAATGAGCTGCTCAACATAGCTAGAGAAGAAATAGATAAGAAACTACAGGAGCATGGGAAATTGATTGAAACTTTGAATGAACAGTGCAGAAAACAAGCAGAATCTATGAAACAAATTGAAAGAGATATGCAAGAAGCAAAAAATTGTATTGAAAGCCTGCAAAGCCGCTTAAATGAAGCTGAGGATAGAATCTCAGACCTTGAGGACAGGATTGCAGATAGCTATCTTGAAAGGGTAGAACTTATAAAAACAACAAAGCAGCATAAAATGACAATCCAACGGCTACAAGAACAAATACAGGATTGGGAAAAATTTTCTGATTTAGTTATTCAGTGTTCATTAAAGATATTGATCTGTAGTCCTCTTTTTATGGGTGGGTCAATTTCTGGTTTTGGAATTAAGGTAATGTGTAGTACACTACTGGTGTTTTGATCAGGATTGCATTAAATCTGTATAACAGATTTGGAAGTATGTCTGTTTTCACTACATTGATGTTGACTATCCAAGAATGAGGGATAACTTTCCATTTTCTAGTATCCACATAAATCTCCTTTAGTACTATAGTCTTCAATTGAAAAGTCTTTTACAATATTAGATTAATTCTTAAGTATTTCATTTTTCTTTATGCAACTATCAAAGATATTTTAGTCCAAATTTCTCTCTCAATGAGTTTATTTGTGTACAAGAATGCTATTGTTTTTTGAGTGTAGACTTTATGTATTCTGCTATACCCTAGATTTAATAACCCTTGGTATCCTAGATTTAATAATCAAAGGTTATTAAATCTAGGAAACTTTTGTTGAAATTTTTAGGGTGTTCTGTATAAAGTATCATATAATATGAAAATAATGATAACTTACCTTCTTAAATTCCTACCCCTTATGATTTTATTTCTGTCTCTTGTCTAATTCCTCTGGCCAGTGTTTCCAGAACTATATTGAATAGGAATGATTATGGTGCGCATCCTTGTTATATTCCTGATTTTAGAATAAAAACTTTTCAATTTTGACCTTTTAGCATGATGTTAGCTGATGGTTTGTCACAATTAGCTTTTAGTATATTGAGATAAAGGCCATCTGTTTCAATTTGTACAGAAATTTTATCATAAATGGGTGTTGGACTTGTCAAATGTTTTTCTCTGTCTATTGAGAGGATCATGTGGATTTTTTCTTTGGTTCTGTTGATGTGGTTTATTACATTTCTTGATTTACTTATACTGAACAATCCCTGCATCCCTGGGATGAGTCCTACTTGGTCATGGTGTATAATCTTAGTGATGAATTGCTGTGCTCTATTTGCCAGAATCATTAAGGAAGTTGCCTTGGCATTCTCATTTTGGTTGGATCCTTCTCTGGTGTTGGTATCAGGTCCAAATTGCTTCCAGGAATTATGTTAGGAATATTGCTTCTCTTTCAAGTTCATCAAAGATTTGGAGGACTAGTGGCATTTCATTTTCTCTGAATTTCCTGTAGAACTCAGCAGTGAATGTGTCAGGACCTGGCCTTATTTTGTTGGTAGAATTATAGTTATTTCTTCAATTATGTTGACTGATAGTGGGGTATTTATAACTTCTATATCTTCTTAATTCAGCTTGCATAATTCATAAGTATCAAGGAATCTGTTCAGCATTTTTAATTTTACTGGAGTACAAGTTCTTGGTACTGGATCTGTAGGCTCCTATGTGAGTTCATTTTTCAGTCTTAATTACATGATTTTGAGTCTATTTTTGCTTTTTTAATAAGGTTTGATAGGAGTTTGTCTATTTTACTTAATCTTTCAAAGAACAACTTCTTTGATTAATTGAGTCTTTGTATGGTTTTCTTAGTCTCAATTACATTAGTTTCCTCTCCAATTTTTATAATTTCCTATCTGGTATATACTTTCACTTTAATTTGCTCTTCTTTTTCTAGAAGTGTGAAGTTCAACATTATGTTATTCACTTGAGTTTGCACTGTTTTTCTGATGTGGGAATGTCCTGAAACAAGTTTCCAGCTTAGAACTGCTTTCATTTCATCCCATAAATTCTGGTATTTTGTAATGGCCTTACTGTTTACTTGTAAAAACTGTCTAGTCTATACTTTGATTTCATCTGTAATTCATTGGTTGCACAGAAGGATTTTATTTAATTTACATGTGTTTATGCAATTTTGTGGTTTATTTTGCCATTGATTTTCAATTTTGTTGCACTATGATCTGAGAATATACATGACATAATTTCAATTCATTTTCATTTACTTAAGCATGTTCTATGAACATTAATGTGGTGTATTTCAGAGAACATCCCATATGAAGATGAAAAGAACATATTTTTCTGCTGTATTGTGAAATATTCTGTACATATCTACTAAACCTATTTGTTCAAAGGTTTGGTTCATCTCTGATATTTCCTTGTTGATCTTTTCATGTACTTGATCTTTCATGTAGCTTATCTGTCCCTTTGTGACAGTGGGGTATTGAGAATGTACATTATGATTGCATTAATTTTTTTTTATTTTTCATCTCCATTAATATGTTTTATATAGTTGGATGTGCTGATATTTTGTGCAAATATATTTGTGATTATTTTTTTGTTCCTCTTGAATTATTCCCTTAACAAGCATGCAGCAACCTTCTTTATCTCTTCTGATCAGTCTGGGCTTGAAGTCTCCTTTGCCTACAAACAGAATAGATACCTCTGCTATTTTCCAGGTTTCTAGAGCATGGAGTATTGTTTTCCTCTAAGTCTATGTAATAATTTTTGAGTTAAATATGTTTTTGGTATGTATCGTATTGTTGGATCTTGTTTCTTGATTCATTCTATTAATCTTTTCCTTTTTTATTGGTGAACTGAGACTATTTACATTAATATTTTTAACTGACATGTATTCACTTATGCTTGTGACATTATTTTCCTTTTGTTGGCTCCATTTCTTTCTCCTCTGTTTAACTGCTTGACCTCCTTGTTGGATTCTATCTATTGAGTTTGTTGGAATTGTTGTATACATTAACTTTTCTTGGAATATCCTTCAGAAATTTGAAGAGTGCTTGTTTTGTGGTCATAAATTTCTTCAGGTGTTCTTTATCATGGAAGTACTTTTATTTATCTATCTAATTTGAAAGATAATTTTGTGAGGTGCATCAATCTGGGTCAAATGAAGAATTAATAACAATCATAAATATATATGCACCAAATACCACTGCACATAACTACAGAAAATAAATATTAATGGAAATTAAAAATCAAATAAGCACTAATACCATCACAATGGGGGAACCTAAAGAGCACAAATAGATCAACTAGACAAAAAATCAACAGAGAAATATCAGAACTAAATGAAGTCAGTGAACAAAAGGATTTAGTAGATGTATACAGAGTGTTCCACCCAAGAACATTAGCATACACATTCTTCTCAGCAGCACATGGGAAGACCTCCAAAGTATACCATATACTAACACACAGAACATACTTAAAATAGGCAAAGAAAGATTGGGACTATGCTATGGATATTATCTGATCATACCACAAAGAAATTGGAAATCAATAACCAAACAAGCCAAAAACAAATAAATAAACACTTGGAAACTAAATAGCACCTTCCTGAACAACTAATGGGTCATAGATGAAATTGAACAGTATCTAAAGTTAAATGACAATGCCAATACAACATACTGGAACTTAGAGGACATAGTAAAAGCAGTCATAAGAGAGAAATTTATAGTGATAATTCTCAAATCAGGAAAACAGGATGAGCTCAAACAAATTACCTAATCCTGAACCTCAAACTTCTAGAAGAAGAACAAATCTAAAATTCAAATGAGAAAGGAAATTATAAAGATAAGAGCAGAAATAAATACAATAAAGACCAAGAAAACAAAGAATCAACAAATTGATGAGTGGATTCTTTGAAAGATCAAATAAAATTTACAAACCCTTATTCAACCTTATTGAAAAGAGGACAGAGAAGACTCAAATTCATGCAATTAGAATTGAAAAATGTGAAATCACAACAGATCTTTTGGAAGTCCAGATCAACAATACTTACTTTGAGAACCTGTACTCTAAGAAGATGGAAAACACAGAACAAATGGACAAGTTCCTAGATACATATGAACTGCCAAAACTGATTCAAGAAGATATAAAATTTCTAAATAATGGAATTAAATTGAAAATGTAAATAAAAATTTACCAACAAAGAAAAATCTCAGGCCTTGATACATTCACTGTTGAGCTCTATGAGAGGTTTAGGGAAGAACTAATGGTGAAATTCTTTAAAGAACTTGAAAGGGAAGCAATACTTTCAAAATCATTTCTGGAAGCAAGTATTACCCTGATTCCAAAACCAGATAAGAACCCAACCAAAAAAGAAAATGACAGGTCAATCTCCCTAATGAGCATAGATGTAAAAATCCTCAGTAAGATACTAGATATGAAAACAATAAAGAGATTTCTCTCTTATTTCAAGCCTGTGATTATATTCTGGGGTCTATAGTTTTGTGGTAGTTTCCAATTTAGTGCATGTCTTCACTGTCTCTGACAGCCAAAAAAATCAGACAGAGTCCAGATCCATGCTGGAAGATAACAGCAACCCTGTAGTAGAAATAAGGTGGTGCAGAATCTGGTTCGTTCAGCTTCACAAAAGTTCAGACTGATCCTGGCCACTAGTTATGGGGTTGGGGACTAATTTTTTCAGCATCCAACAGTCTGTGTCTTTTGCCACCCTAACTACATCTCCCTAGCTCTGGGTATCTCCTGTGCTTGTGCTTCACTCAGTCACTGGGAGTTCAGTTGAGAGGAAGCTATCCCTTCGCTGCTGAGTCCTGAATTCATCTGGCATCTCCCTAAAATTGCATCTTGTCAAGCAGCCTATCCAGGAAATACTTAGACTGGAGTCACTCAACAACCATTTTAGTTCACAGCATCCACTTGTGCATTACTCCATGGAAATCTGGGATCCCATGCATTTACTGTGTCTGTAGATTCAATCCTTCTTCCTTATGCCATGAGCCACAACTTGGGAAGAAAGTGTGACTTGCCATCTCCTTTTTCTATGTCTATCTCTTCATTTTCCCTGTGGTCTCCAATTCTCTCTTCAAAACCTTTCTGCATCCTGGGAATGTATATCCTTCCTTCTTTTTCCTCCAAAGTTATACTCTGGTATCTGAATTCTGAGTCTCAGAGAGGCTGTCAGAGTTAGGAGTTTAAAACTTTCTTTTTCTTATTGACTATAGTGCCTTTCTACTCTAATTATGTCTCTACAAAGATATTATTTTAGTCAGTCATATTTTGAAGGTATTAGCACTCATGAATTGATGAGACATGATAGGTCCTGAAACATACTTCATCCCTGAAACTGTTAAAATTAGTTTTCATTTGCAGAGCTTTAACCAATTGTTGTAGACAGGGGTTGTGAGGAGAACAATTAGAATCAAGACATGAAATTTATATTATTTTATGATGATCACCCAGAGTTAACACAAGAAAATGTAGGAAATCTATCCATGACACCAAAAACATAGAATATTCAACCAGGGGCCTGAATCCCACAGCAATGTCCTGCATGAGTCCAGATGAAGACCCAGAGCTCATAAAAATGCCTCCCATGGTCCAGCTGGAGGTCTAGTACCTGTGAGAAGGACTCACACCAGTCTATTTTACAGATCTGCACTGAGAAGGCCCAAAGGTCAGTGGTGGAAGCTAGAAAGTATATGCCAGTAGGATGAAGGAGCTGTGCTGGTAGGTTGAGAGTTCTACACTGGAGCTGAGGAGTCATACTCAAAACAAAGATCAGGGCTGTCCTGAAAAGCACCACAGCCATCCTCAGCAACAGAGGCCCCCAAGCTCCTCCAATGATAAGCACAGTTGAGTACATGCCAGGAAGCCAGTGTGATGAGTTCACCCTGGAGATTAAGCAACACACATCTTCCCCTCCAGAGCCAGGAAGCAATGCTAGATCTAAGGACCAGAACTTGTCCAGGAAAACCAATGGCTCGAACAGCAACATGTAGGAGAACCCATAATGCCCCAATGCCTCAGTACCTCTCTTCTCCTTCTCTATGTCTCTATTTATGCTGGCAACTTTCCTCTGGTAAAACATCTATGCTCAGCACCATCATGATTTAATTCCACTGGTGTTAAGTTGACCACCAGTTTTTAATCCATAACACCCACATTTCAAAAGTTTCCAGTCACCATGCCACACAGTGACTACAAGATCAGGACTGCAGAAAGGATTCCTTATCCTTGTCCTTCACCTTGACCAGCCCAATACAGCCATCACTAGATAGCCAGGGAGAAACTTTCACAGCATGAATGTTAAATAATATAAATCACACATTTAGACATCTACTACTTTATACAAAACCATCCTAGAAAGCATCATGAGTCACACAATCACAAGAAACCAATTTCAGTTCTTTGTATTTCCAGTTGCAAAAAATACCAAAAACCTGAGGCTGTGACCTGCAGAGGAAATCATGCATTGACACTGTTTTCTCCAGGGAGTCAGCTCTCTCCTCCTCACTGTCTTAGTAAGTGCTCGAGGTAAGCAGAGTCTCAGTCCTTAAGACCTACAGAGAAACTAGATCAGTGCTAAGGTTTTGGGAAATGGTCCTGCAATTACTAAGGCAATACCAGTCTTTTGACCATGTTATTTTGACTAAATGTAGTTTGACTAAATGACAATGAATCCTCATTATTTTTCCTTAAGATTTCCTTGTTTTTTAGGTTTAGCAGTGAGATATTACAAAGACTAAAGTTATTTTTTGTTCAGATTGACCAGAAATTCTTTGTCTATTCATTAAAACTTGAAAGCTTAGGGAAAGTTTTATCACTTCCAAGTTCTCATAACAGTTCAAGGTTGAGTGACTAAGCACCATGGGTCTCTAATCTAGTCTTGTTCTCTTTAATATGGCTCCCCAAGAATTTTGGTTTTTCTGCTGTTTTATCCACTGAACAGGTTTGTGTGTGTGTTCACATAACAGAGAATGGAAGAGATAGAAAGACTGGTGGAGCCAGAGAAGAAAAGAGAGGAGAGAAAGAGGGGAGAGAGGAGGAAAAAGAAAAAGAAGGAATATGGAGTAAGAGATAGAAGAGAAAAATTGGTTGAGGAGATTTTGAAGATATATGATGCTTAACTGTTTGAACAGAAAAAGTCTGCTTAGCGGAAGTCAATGTTTAGATAGGAGAGAGTAGAAATCACTGTACATCAAACTGCTGGTTTTAAAGTGCAGAAGTTAGTAATGGTGTTGGTATGTATGTGCATGTATATGATGGGGGAAGATAGGTAAATCTTACTGCTCAAAAAGAAAGCCCTCACAGCACCAAATGAAATTATATACCAGGTAACTCTGTACCTGCACCTAGTTTTAAGCTTCTGTTTCCTCCCCCACAAACTCACTGCCTAGGTATTTTCTACATTGAGTAGTCTTTTCCCTGTTTGGGGCACTTGAAAGAACTTTATATCGATCTCTGAGGTGTTTTCATTCCTAATTCTTGGGTCCATGACCCTCCAATGATCCTCCAATCCCATCTTTGGAGGTGGTTTTTAGACTTTTGTTTTGAAGGTAGTAAAATACAACAGAAAAAAGCCAATCGAAACAATGCAGTGAAATTGGTACAGAAATTCACAGCAGGATACCAGGATAACAGTAATAAGTACCATGGTATATCTCATTATCTTGATAATAGCTCTCCATTCAATCAGGTATAGCAAAATCAAACCAAAAACAGAACATTATAAAACTTATCAAAACAGAATATTGAATAAAGCAAAACAATTAATCAGAACAAAGCAAAACAGTAAAAACAATATTTGCCTTCAAAGAGAAGATAGAAGAGGAGGAGAACCAGTCAGTGGCCCCAGAGATCCGGCCATGGCCATGGTACAACCCAGACAGCTGCACAAAGAAGCAATTCACCCGCCCTCTTGGTAAGCACCTTCCTCCAGTGTGAGCCAGGAGGAGACCCAATAGCATCTCCCATGGGCCTACCAGTGCGTGGGCGTGGGGTCAAACATCCCAAACCCTCCCCCATTAGCAAATGGGGACAGAGGTCTGAGCATCTCTTGGGACGATGACTGTATGCAATATAGCAAATATGAGGAATCTCCTCTATCTTCTGTTTGAAAGAAAATGTTGTTTTCACTGTTCTGTTTCCTTATGATTAATTGCTTTAGTCTATTCAATATTCTCTTTCAATTGGTTTTATAATGCTCTTTCTTTGTTTTGATTTTGCTGTACTTAATTGACTAGACAGCTATTGTGAAGATAATGAGATATACTATGGTACCTATTACTGTTATCCTGGTAACCTGCTATGAAGTTCTATACCAATTTCACTGCACTATCTCAATTGGCTTTGTTCTGTCTTGTTCTGTTATATTTCTACTACCTTCAAAATAAAAAAAGAAAAAAAAGAATCATCCTTGGACTTCATTAATCTTTTTAAGGAACCATCTTTAGGCATCTATTTTATGAGAGAACTGATTGTATATGCTATCTTCAAAATATTTGCCTTATACCTAAAGACAAAAGAAAATAAGATGATGGAATAAATTCATATTCACAAGCATTAAACACAGGAAAATCATATAATCATATAAAAACCACAAAATTATACTTTATGGAAAGAAATGCTAATTTAGTTAAAGAATCATTTTCAGGATTATGAGATAAATCCTTAAAAATATTGTAGATACCAAATTCCAGGAAAAATGTCAAAATGTATTTTGAAATTTATGGTATGAAAACAAGAAATTAGAAATTTTGCCATCGATATGGAGTTTAAACATTACTCTTTCAATAGAGGTAGTCCAAATATATTATATAATAGTAGACATAAACCAATCAAGTCCACAAATTTAAATAAAAAGCTGACTTAGAACACTGTACTCAACAAAGATCATAGAATACTTACCTATAATATTTTGCTGCATAATATCAGCACAAACTTTTTCAAATAATTAAATTAATGCAAAACATTGTCTCTTAGCAGAGTGACTTTAAATTACTAATTAATGAGCATATATGTAACAATGCCAAATGCTTGGAGACTTGGCAACATGCATTCAAAAACTACAAAATTAATAATCCGATTATACTGCAAAGTAATGAACATACATATAACTAAATTTTATAATTAATATCACAACTAATTGAAATTTATAACTTTATTCCTTAGAAAAAGAAAGAACTTCAAAGAAATAGGAGGTTGAAATCAATAAAAGTAAAATAAAACAAAATGGAAAGATAAGATAAAGAAAACAAAAAATTTCACTGATGATTTCATTTGTTCATTGAAATGTTAGTAATGTTAAATAATACCAGCTATTACTGATCAGGACCAGAGGGAAGGAACTTATTAATGCTAGGAATAAAGGCAAAAATATCACTGTAAATCACATTAAAACCTTTTGGAAACACTTTTATTGAGATACAATTTACCATTGAGTCTGTACAGCTCAATGGCTTTTATTTGTGGAAGAAAAGTTATTGTGGTAACTATAGTTTACAAAGGCTATTTGAAATTTAAAGTAAGGGAGAAGTCCAAAGATGGTGGACCAGTAGGTAGCAGGAGAGGGACCCTCTCTGAGAGAGACAGCTCAAATGCCAGAATAAAACACCCTGTAGGGACCCAAACAGAGAGAGATGGACTCTCACAACCCACGAAGAAACTAAAGTGCAAAAAACCACTCAAATATGAGGTCCTGGGGCTACCATAAGAGAAGCTAAGATCAGCAAGCACAGTGCCCTCCTCGAGCCACCTGAATCCCTGCCGGAGACCTGAACAAGTGATCCGTGCTGAAGCGACTGGCTTGAGCCACTGGAACACAGAGCTGAACAGCCCTGTGTGTGGCTCACCCAGACTGGCCCTGCACACAACCCACCCAGAGGCACCATGAATTCATACCACAGCCATGCTGAAGTCGGAGGTCAGGGAGCCCAGCAGTTTTCAGGGACCAGCATCAACATGCAGTGAGTGATGAGAATAAGACCCTCCCATGGGAAACAGGAAACCAACTGGACAACATGTTGGATTTGGGCAGGAGAGCCCTAACTCCATAAGGAAGGGGCTTTGGTTGGTTGCTCCCCTCGCTGAGCAGATTGGTGGAATCTGCTTGGACTAGGCCACACCCTTGGCCAGGCAGGACCCAGTGAGTCACTACAAGTTAGTTCCCTAAGATCAGGACACACTGACACAGCGAAGGCCTGCAAACATTGACTGGCCCAGAGGGGAGGAGCCAGTGCACACTGCCTGTGGGTGAACTTTAATCTCTGATAGCCTATTGAAGAGGGCTAAATCTCCTAGCCTGCACCCTCTAGAGGAGCCTTAACCAACAAGAAAAGCATCTGGGAATTGCACTGTACACTTGTATGGAAGGAACCTAAAACATGATGAAAGGGAGAAATAAGAAAAAAAAACCCAGCCCCCAACCCTGAGAACATTGATCCAGGAGAGGTAAATACAAAAGACATTGAGGGCAGCAATAATGCAACATCAAACATAGCGTTACTGGAGATAAAGAGATATCTTCAGGACCTCGGAAGTGGGACCAAAACTGAAATATTAATTCAAATTAAACAAGAGATAAGTAGATTAATAAAAGAAGGGCTGGGCATCTCTCAAGAAGACACAGACAGAAGAATGGAGGAACACAAATGGAGAGAAAAATTTAATGAAAAATGCAGAAAAAACCTAGAATTCATGAAGCAGAATTCAAAGAGATTATTAGGAAACTAAAGACTCCATAGAAAGCTGGCAAAACTGCTTGAAAGAAACCAAAGATAGACTATCAAAAATTGAACACAGGCTTGCAATGTGGGGTCATGAAAGGAAGATCTCTCAAAAATAACAAGGGAGCAGGCAGTAAAAGATACAAAGACTGGAAGATGACAAGAGGATCTATAACTTAAGAATAAAGCATGTGAATGAAGAACCAGGAATCAAAACAGAGGAATTACAAAGGCTATTCACTTATTAAGGAAAATTTCCCAAGCATAGAAAAAAGAAATGATATGCGGAGGTATGGAGCATACAGAACTCCAGCCACATGCAACCCAAACAGAGCTACACCTAGACACATAATAATCAAGATCCCAGAAATTCAATATAAGAACAGAATATTAAAAGCCATCAGAGAAAAGAAACAGATCATCTATAAAGGAAAACCCATCAAAATCATGGCAGACTTCTCAACACAGACCATCAAGTCAAGAAGAGCTTGGAGTGAAGTAATTCAAGTGCTGAAGGAGAACAATCTCCAGCCCAGATTGATGTACCCTGCAAAACTCTCTCTAGAAATTAATAGAGAAACAAGATGCTTCCATGACAAAGAGGAACTAGGAGAATTTGTGACCACCAGTCCAACTCTACAAAAAATACTGAAGGACATTCTAGGGAGAGAGATCAAGAATACAAGCATTTCAGGAACAGTGGCAGAGAGGCCTCAGTGAGCAGGGCAGATAGTGGAGTGTAACAGAAAAATAGACAACCAATGGCAGAAAAACAGAATAGCAGAAATAAGGCAGAGAAGATTGGCTGTAATCTCTAGTATAGTTGGCCTTGAAATATCAACAGAGAGAAACACAGGCAGAGTAGATCAGGAGATAGGGTCCATTGAGATGCTCTATATAGGGAGGCAGTGGGACCCAAAACAAACAGTGCACCCCATGGGAGTGAAAAGGGAGGAATTGTCTAAAAAAGGGAGGCAGAGGATATTGTTAATGGGGTAACAAGATTTAAAATTTGCATTATTCTCACCACTCTGCTTAGATGGGTTACATGCTGTTCCTGTTTGTCTACTTATGCTAGACTTGAGGACATGGTCAACTATCCAAAAAAAAGGGGACATATTATGGTAATCATCCCTAATTTTCCTATCAACTTAATCTGAAGCCCTTTATAATTTACATTGTCTTATTATGACTGATCTTATTTGAATTTGGTTTGTTAGATTGCTACTTTGTATTGACTGATTTTATTTAAATCTGTTATGATTGATAGCATCAAGTCTAAGAGTATAGGCAACTACTACACTGAAGATGACAAGATTCAATAAGATACCCACTCTGGTTTGATTATTACTTGCCTTTGAAGTCGTATAATGTCTCCAATGCTTCATTTTTATTAATGTTGTTATATACTGCTGAGACATCATCATAACCATTGTAGATCACCTTGTATTACCTTTTTATGTGACTTTTTTGCCTCATGCTTTTCTAGGATTTTTTTTGTTTTATCTTGCTTTGTTTTGTTTTTACCTCTAATACAGAAAGGATAGATATACATGTAGAGACTCATGCATGTGTAGAGTTTATAAACAGTTTACGAGAACCAACTATACGTGTTTGTTCTGTTCTATCCACTTTGTTCTGTTTTGTTGTATTTAATTTTACCCTTTTGATATAATTGCATGTATATTTGAGTGGGTAAGATGAATGACCATATTGCTGTTTTTGTCAGATCGTGGAGCAGAATTGTTAACAGTCTCACTGTTTGAATGTCTACTTTACATGTTTTAACTTTGTAATTTGAACAACTATTTCCAAGAAGTTAGTATGTAATTTGTCAAGTAATAATTTCTTAGGATTTTTTGCTGTAGTTCTTTTCCTTTTTTCCTTGGAATTCTGTATTGTTGCTACTTTTTATTCTGTTTTGTTTTGCTTTTCTCTTTAAATAAAAAATTTTTAAAAAGAAATTTAAAGTAAAAAATAGAGTATGCTACTTATGTGTGTCATGCAGATCTCTAGAACTTACTTATCACACTTAACTAAAATATTATGTCCACCTATTAGTACTAAAATTTTATATCCATTTGTTAGTAATTACTCATTTGTTGCTCCTCACAACTCCCAGAAACCAAAATTCTGTTCTTTGCTTTCATAAGTATGACTATATTTGAAATAAGATATAAGTGGAATCACAGTATTTGTCCTTCTGTAACTGGCTTATTTCACTCAGCACAATTTCCTCAGACTAATCCAGGTAGTGACATATTACAAATTCCTTCTTACTTTTACCATCATGTAATTATTTCCCAGTATAGTATTTTTCATTTATAAGGAAAAACTATGTATATTTGTCATTTTGAAATATATATGCATTGTGGAATGGCTACATGGTTTTAATTAGCTTTCATATTAGCTCACATACTTAACAGCTTTTGGAATGTGAATACCTAAATCTACTTTATTGATGTGTTTAAGAATATTAATATATTGTCATTATGAACTATAGGCACCATATTGAATAACAGATCTTTTCAACAAACTCCTTTCTAATTGAAGTTCTATATCATCTGAATATCTTTTCACCCCATCACATAACCAGCCCACAAAAGCTGGCAATCATCATTGTGCTCTCTGCTTGTATGAGTTCAACAAGATATGATGCCTATATCTTGTGTTCTGAATAACGACCATGGAGACAACAACACACAATGTATTAATTACTGTAACTCTTTAACTACCCTGTTTTGAATCTGTTTTATTATATTTTTCTCTTTAAAAAATAAAGCTTGGGAACCTCTCAGAGACTGGCAGCTTGGCCCGGTATGTTTCGAACTGGGAACTTTGCAGAGACTGGCATCTCGGCCTGGCTCTTTGGGACTGGGAACTTTGCAGAGATTGGCATCTTGGCCTGGCTGTTTGGGACTGGGAACTTCGCGGAGACCTGCGTCTCAGCCTGGTCTGTTTGGGACTGGGAACATTGTGCGGACCAGTGGCAGAGGGCCTGAGGTGCCTGGGACTGCCACTGCTGCCCCCCCCTCTCTAGGAACATCTCAGAAGCCTGTCACAGGCCTGAGCTACTTGGCACCACATCTGCTGGCCCCACCCTTCCACCAGGAACGTTGGACTACAGTGAACTACCATGCTGGCTTCATGAGAGGTTCAGGAACCCATCACTCAGACAAAAGACCTCAACAGGCTTCAGTCAGTGTGGCATGGTAGGAGGAATTCAGGAGACTGGATATCCTCTTCATTGTGGTACCCAGCAATTTGACAAACATAAACCACACAGTAGAACCCTGAAACACACACTGCAGAAAGTTGTGTCTGTTGAAATATAAAGACAAGGAATTCACCCAAAAGGTGAAAATGACTAAATGAACAGGCAAAATGGAATCCTGAACATCTAGTCCATCAGGGGCAAGTGCAGGTGGTACTGAAATAGAGGGCCCCAAAATTCATGCATCAGAAATCTCTGAAAAGATAGCAAATGAAGTAAAGAAACAAATCCATGAGGCTATAGAGGAAATCTAATTAGAAACTATGTCTTATGTAAAGACAAAATTAACAACCTTAGTAAAAGAGCTGCTCAACATAGCTAGAGAAGAAATAGATAAGAAACTACAGGAGCATGGGAAATTGATTGAAACTTTGAATGAACAACGCAGAAAACAAGCAGAATCTATGAAACAGATTGAAAGAGATATGCAAGAAACAAAAAATTGCATTGAAAGCCTGCAAAGCCATTTAAATGAAGCTGAGGATAGAATCTCAGTCCTTGAGGACAGGATTGCAGATAGTGATCTTGAAAGGGTAGAATTTATAAAAACAACAAAGCAGCATGAAATGACAATCCAACAGCTACAAGATGATGCCAGGAGAAACAATGTTAGAGTAACAAGCATTAGTGAGGAGGCAGGAGGCAATGCAAAGGATATACCTAAGCTGTTCACAGAAATAATGGCAGAAAATTTCCCAAACATGGGGGGAAAATCAGATATACAAATAAGTGAGGCATATAGAACACTAAAAAGTCATAACAACGACAAATGTACACCCAGACATATAATAATTAAGATCTCACACATACAGCATAAAAACAGAATACTAAAAGATGTTAGAGAAAAGACACAACTCACCTATCAAGGAAAGCCTATTAGAATCACAGCAGACTTCTCAGCACAAACCTTCAGGTTAAGATGAGCTTGGAGTGAAGTATATCAAGCCCTAAAAGAAAACAACTTTCAACCCAGACTGACATACCCAGCAAAACTGTCTTTCAAATTTAATGGAGAAACAAGATACTTCCATGACAAAGAACAACTGAAGAAATTCATATCCACCAAACCAACCTTAGAAAGAGTGCTGAAGGACATCCTAGATAGAGATAAAAATGACCACAATCTCCAGAACAACAACAGAAAGAAATCACCAGGATGGACAAGAAAGTAAACAAGGGAGATGTCTTAGTTACTTTTGTTCATCGCTGAGACAAAATACTTGATGCCCAAAGTTGGGAAAGGACAGGTTTATTTCTTATAGTTTTGGGAGGTTTCAGTCCATATTCAGTTGGCTCCAAGGCAGGGTAGCATGGTGGGGCTGCAGTTCATGGTGGCTGCAAACAGCAAGGTGGAAACTGGCAAAAGAGAGAGACACACTTTCTTCCTGCTATTACATCACATCCTGGCTCCACCCCCTGGGAGGGTATAGCACGGACACCACCAATCCAAGCACTAGACAATGAACCAATCACAAATGCACAATGCAAATACATGAGGCCTGGGGGTCACTGACATAAACCATGAAGTAGAAAAGCAGGAAACTAACAACAGTAACACAACATGAAAAGTCAAGCCAGTATATATCAGTGATATCTATAAATGTAAATGGGCTCAATTCACATATCAAAAGAAACAGGTTGACAGAATGGATCAAGAAACAGGAACCCACAATATGCTCTATACAAGAAATGCATCTGACTCAAAAAGAAATTCATAGATTAAAAGTCAAAGGATGGAAAACAGTATTCCATGCAACTGGAACACAGAAAAAAGCAGGGGTAACTATTCTATTTGCAGATAATATGAACTTCAAACCTACAATGATTAAAAAAGACATAGAAGGTCACTACATACTCATAAGTAGAAAAATTCAAGGGGAAGAACTAACAATTATAAATATATATGCCCAAACACAGGAGCACCCAACTATATAAGACAGATACTAAAGTACATGAAAAACCAAATGCACAAGAACACAATTATTACAGGTAACCTTAACAGCCCATTGTAACAAAGAGAGAGATCAACTAGACAAAAAGTCAGCAAAGAAATAATAGAACTGAATCATACCTGCGAGCAATTGGACTTAGTTGATGTTTACAGAGTGTTCCACCCAACCACATCAGAAGACACATTCTTCTCAGCTGCCCATGGGACATTCTCCAAAATAGACCATATATTATCCCATAAAACATTCTTAAGTGAATGCAAAGGTATTGAGATTGTCCCATGCATATTATCTGACCATAGTGCACTGAAATTGGAAATTAATGGCAAAGGAAAATGCAAAACTGGCATAAATACATGGAAATTAAATAACAACCTTTTGAGCAACCAGTGGGCTACAGATGAAATTAAAGAAGAAATAAAGCAATACTTACAATTCAATGAAAATGTGTAAACAACCTACTGCAATCAGTGGGATGCAATGAAAGTGGTCTTAAGAGGGAAATATATAGCAATAAACTGTCATATCAAGAAAACAGAATGAGCACAAATAAGCAATCTAATGCTGCATCTCAAGATTCTAGAAAAGAAGAGTAAGTTAAATCTAAAGCTCATATAAGAGAGGAAATAGTAAAGATTAGAGCAGAAATCAATGCAATTGAAACTAAAAAAACAATACAAAGAACTAATGATCAAAAAGCTGGTTTTTTGAGAGAATAAACAAAATTGACAAACCTCTAGCTAACCTTATAAAGAAAAAGAAAGAAAAAACCCAAATTCATGCAATAAGGAATGAAAAGGGGGAAATTACTACAGATCCCATGGAAATGCAAAAGATCATGAACATCTACTTTGAAAATCTTTATTCACATAGAGAGGAAAACACAGAGGAAATTGACAGATTTCTAGAAATGTATGAACTACCAAACCTCAACCAAAAAATATAGCAATTTTGAATAACCCAATATCAGCTATTGAAATTGAAAACAATAAAATCAATCAAAGCAAACTAGTGTAAGAGATACAGGACTTCAAAACATTACAAAAACAACAATAGTTACCACAATGTCTCTTGATGTCTTCAAAATAGCTGCAGGTAACTTCAGACAGTAAAAATCAAACAGAATAGAATAGAAACAAAAACAAGACAATGAATGCATTAAAAGACTTCAAAGCACTCCAACAGTAAATCCAAAATTGCTACCATAATATATCTTGCTATCTTTGAAGTAGCTACTCCTACTATTGGATTTGACATAATCAAACAAAACAAAAGAGAATAAAACCCAACCCAACAAAACAATGGAAACAACATAGGACTTCCAAAACAAGATCATACAGAATCAACCAGGGCTGCAACCCTCAGAAGGAGATACCTCCTATATGCCAGACTGCATACTGCTATCCTCTGAATCTATGATCAGAATACTGGCTCTAGACCTTAATGTTAGTGAAACAACAAAGCACCACAGGCATCCAATTGCATTCAATTGCATTTCACCTCCATAGCTATCATCACAATCTGTGTTTCTTCCAATAGACCAATCACTTATGGTGATGGGGGCAGGGGTTGTGTTGGGTTGGTACTTCTTGTTTGCCAGCCTGCACCCTGAACGAGGCTAGGTTCTGGCTGTTCCAGTCCACTGGTGGTGTATGGTGCTGGTTCCCAAACTCTAAAAATTCTTTATATGTTCTAGATTGAACTCCTTCACCTTTAACAAGGGACAGCTTGTTAAAACTTTTTCTCAATTTCTGGATTTTCTTTTCATTCTGTTGGTGATTTGTTTTGATGTGAAAAAATTTTTTAATAAGATGAGATCTCATTTGGTATTATTTGAAGTACTTCTCATGCAATTTGGTTTTTGTTCATGAACTCTATGCCTACCCCTATGTCTGTCCCTACCCCTTTGTCTTCAAGATTTTTACCTACATTGTCTTACAAATGTTTCAGTGTTTCTGTCTATCTGTTTTAATGCTTAGAACTCTGAGCCATTTTGATTTGGGTTTAGGGCATGGTCTAGTTTAAGTCTTTGGCATGTGGAATCCAGTTTTTCCAGCACCATTTATTAAAGAGGCTATCTTTCTTTCAGTGAATATGTTTGGTCCATTTGTCAAAGACAAGGTGGCTGAACGTGTTTGTAGTTGTGTCTGCATCTTCACTTCTGTTTCATTAATCCTCAGGTCTGTTTTTTTTTCCAGTACCATGGTGATTTTATCATAGTAGCTTTGTAGTACAATTTTAAGTCAGATACTGTGATGCCTCTGGCTTTGCCTTTGCTGCCCAGGACTACCTTTGCTATTTAGACCTCTTCTGGTCCCACATGAATTTTAGAAAAGCTTTCTCCAGATCTGTGATGTATGCTAATGTAATTTTGATTGCATTAGTTCTGTATAAAAGTTTTGAGTGTATATCCATTTTCACAATGTTGTTTATTCCTATCCAAGAGCAAGGGGTATTATTCTATTTTCTGAAATCCTCTTAGATTTCTTTTTTCAGAGTGCTATAGTTTACAATGTATAGATCTTTTACTTCCTTTCTTAGAGTGATTCCTAAGTATTTCATTTTTTGGATACTATCGAGAAGGGTGCAGCCTCATTAATTTCTCATTCAGTGAGTTTGTATATAAGAATGGTATTTGTTTTTGAGTGTTTACTTTGTATCCAATTATGTTACTGAATTTGATTATTAAATCTAGAAATTTTTTGGTAGGCTTTTTGGGGTTTTCTATGTAGAGTATCATGTCATCTGAAAATAATGATAATTTCACTTTCTCCTTTCTTATCATTATTCCTTTTGTTTCTCTTTCTTATCTCATTGCTCTGGCTAATGTTTCCAGAACTATATTGAATAGGAGTGGTGACAGTGGACAACCTTGTCTTGTTTCTGATTTTAGAATAAAAGCTTTCAGCTTTTGTCCATTTAGTATGATGTTGTCTGTTGGTTTATCATAGATGGCTTTTATCAGATTGAGGTAAAAAGACCATCTATTCTGATTGTCAGTAGGTTTTTTTTAAATCATGAATGAATGTTGGACTTTATAAAAAATTTTTCTTCATCTATTGAGATAGTCATGTGATTTCTGTCTTGGCTCTGTTGCATTTATTGATTTGCATATGTTGAACCATCCCTGAATTTCTTGGATGAATCTAATTTGGTTGTGGTTTGATTGGTTGTTGCATTCTGTTTGCTAGTATGTTATTGAGGATTTTTGGCACTTATGTCCATTAGGAAGCTTGGCTTATAAATCTCTTCTTTGGTTGGATCTTTCTATGGTTTGGATATCAAGGTAATGCTTACATACAGAAAAGGGAACAATTGCTTCCTGTCTTGGTTAAAAGCAGTCTTAAAGGGAAATATATAGCAATAAACTGTTATATCAAGAAAACAGAACGAGCACAAATAAACAATCTAATGCTGCATCTCAAGCTTCTAGAAACAGAAGAGCAAGTTAAATCTAAACCTCATAGAGGACAGGAAATTGTAAAGATTAGAGCAGAAATCCATGCAATTGAAACTAAAAAAAAAATACAAAAAATTAATGAATCAAAAAGCTGGGTTTTTTAGAAAATAAACAAAATTGACAAACCTCTAGCTAACCATGTTAAAAAAAAAAGAAAAAACCCAATTTCATGCAATAAGGACTGAAAAAGGGGAAATTGCTACAATCCCATGGAAATTCGAAAGCATGAACACCTATTTTGAAAATCTCTACTCAAATAGAGAAGAAAACACAGAGGAAATGGACACAGTTCTAGAAACATATGAACTACCAAAGCTCAACCAAGAAGATATAGCAATTTTGAACAACCCAATATCAGCTATTAAAATTGAAAACGTAATAAAAAAAAGTTACCAACAAAGAAAAGCCCAGGTCTTGATGGATTCACAGCTGAATTCTATAAGAAATTTAGAGAAGACTTGATGCCAATACTCCTTAAACTCTTCAATAAAATTGAAAAGAAAGCAATCCTCCCTAAATCATTCCTGGAGGGAAGTATTACTCTGATATCAAAACTAGACAAAGACCCAACCAAAAGGAGAACTATAGGCCAATCTCACTAATGAAAATAGATGCAAAGATTCTCAGTAAAATACTAGCAAATAGAATGCAGCAAATCATCAAGAAGATTATACATCATGACCAAGTGGGGTTCATTCCAGGAATGCAGGGATGGTTTAACATATGTGAATCGATAAATGTAATACACCATATCAACAGAGCCAAAGACAACAACCACATGGTCATCTCAATAGATGCAGAAGAGGCTTTCAATAAGGTCCAACACTTGTTCATGATAAAAACTCGTCAGAAACTTGGAATACACGGTGTCTACCTCAACCTTATAAAGGCCATCTATGACAAACCAACAGCCAATATTATACTAAATGGGAATATACTGAAAACTTTCCCTTTAAAATCAAGAACAAAACAAAGATGTCCACTATCACCACTCCTATTCAATATAGCTCTGGAAATACTAGCCAGGGCAATCAGACAAGAGAAAGAAATAAAAGGAATAAAGATAGGAAAGGAAGAAGTTAAACTATCACTATTTGCAGATGACATGGTACTCTATATAGAAGACCCAAAAAACTCCATTAAAAGACTACTAGAGGTAATAACAAAATTCAGCAGTATAGCTGGATACAAAGTCAATGCTCAAAAATCAATAGCATTCCTGTACACAAACAAGAATCTCACCAAGAGACAAATTATGGAAATATCATCCTTCAAAATAACACCTAAAGAAATGAAGTACTTAGGAATCAACCTAAAAATGTAAAAGACCTATATACTGAAAATTATACTATGCTAAAAAAAGGAGATTCAGGAGGATATTAGACAATGGAAAGATGTTCCATGCTCTTGGCTAGGAAAAACCAACATTATGAAAATGGCCATACTCCCAAAACTGTTATACAGATTTAATGCAATCCAAATCAAAATACGATGGGCATACCTCACAGATCTAGAGAAAACACTTAAAAAATTCATTTGGAACCAGAAGAAACCTAGAATAGCAAAGGCAATTCTGGGCAATAAAGGCAAGGCAGGAGGCATCTCAATTCCTGACTTGAAACTGTACTAAAAAGCCACAGTGATAAAATGAACATGGTACTGGCAAACAAATAGACCTGAGGATCAATGGAACAGATTATAATATACAAATATAGGTACAAAGACACTCAGCCACCTGATATTTGACAAAGGCGCTAAACATGTTCACTGGAGGAAGGATAGCCTCTTTAATAAATGGTGTTGGAAAAATTGGCTCTCCACACGCATAAGACTGAAACTAGATCCATGCCTATCACCATGCACAAAATTAAAGTCTAAATGGATCAAAGACCTAAACATTAAAACAGAAACACTAAATCTACTAGAAGGTAAGCTAGATAGAAATCTTGGAGACGTAGGGGTATGCAGAGTATTCATGAACAAAACGCAAACTGCACGAGAAACACTTCACAGAATCAACAACTGGGATCTCATATTATTGAAAAGTTTCTGCACTTCAAGAGAAATCACCATCAGAGTGAAAAGAAACCCACAGAATGGGAAAGAATTTTAGCTAGCAACCCCTCAGACAAAGGACTTATATCAAGAACATATAAAGAATTGAAAAACATCAACTCCCCCAAATTTAACGACCCTCTTCAAAAATGGGCAGCTGAGATGAACACACAGTTCTCAGATGAAGAAATACAAATGGCAAACAAATACATGAAGAAATGTTTACCATCACTGGTCATTTAAGAAATGCAAATTAAAACAACATTGAGATATCATCTCATACCAGAAAGAATAGCTGCCATCAAGAAATCAACTGATAACAAATGTTGGCAAGGCTGTGGGGAAAAAGGAACACTGCTCCACTGTTGGTGGGAGTGTAGACTGGTGCAACCACTATGGAAATCAGTATGGAGAATTCTAAGAAGATTAGGAGTAGAAGCTCCATTCAACCCAGCTATTCTCCTCCTTTGTATTCTCCCAGAGAAACTGAAAAGTTCGTATCACAGTGATATATGTGCATCCATGTTCATAGCAGCACAATTTGTAATAGTTAAATCTTGGAAACAACCAATTTGCCCATCAACTGGATGGGTGGAAAAATGGATGAAAAAGATGTGGTATTTTTATACAATAGAGTATTACTCAGCTATGAAGAAGGATGATCTTGAGACCCTCATAGGTAAATGGAGACAACTTGAGACTATCCTCATTTAGTGAAATAAATAAGAATCATATTTATAAATATCACATTGTCTCTAGTGTAAAAAGTAATAAGAACTGTAGGAGTAATAAAACCCAAAATGTGTAATTGCTGCTGTAAAAAAGAGAGGAAAAGAAGGTGCTCTAAAGTATATAACTGCATGTGTGTTTAGGTGTGTAACATAAATGACCATATTACTGTTTTTGTTAGAATGTTGAGCAGAACTGTTAACAGTCTCACTGTTTGAATGTGTACGTTGCATGTTTTAACTTTGTAACTTGAACAACTTTCCAATGATGACAGTATGTAACTTATCAAGTGGCAATTTCTTAGTGGTTTTTGTTTTTGTTTTTGTTTTGTTGTGGTTGTTGTTCTTTTTTTCTTTTTTTCTTTCCCCTTTGGAATTCTGTATTGTTACTACCCTCTTTCTGTTTTGCTTGGGTTTTTTTTCTTTCTTCTTCTCTTTAAATAAAAAAATAAATCTTATTCTCTAACATAAAAAAGAAAAGAGAAAAAAGCAATTATCAACTTCTCTGTCTCTCATCAGGAACCCCTCATATGTGCCTGATAGATGGGGGCAGTCACTGTGCAGGGAGATTGGAGATTCTCCATCAGGGATCCTGGGGCACCAACTCTGATAACAGCTGGGACCTGAGTGATGCCCACATGGTGTGCAGACATCTGGGCTGTGGAGTGGTCCTCAATGCTGCTGTCCCTGGTTACTTTGGCAAGGGATCAAGGCCCATCAGGCTGGATGAGCTGAACTGCAGAAGTGTACCATGTGTGGAAGTGCCCTTCCTGGGATTGGGAATGTGTACTTTCCAGAATGTGTACAGCCAGAATGACTGCTGGCACTCAAAGGATGCAGGGGTCATCTGCTCAGTTATGGTAAATACATTGGCCACTTCCTAGGAGAATGGAGAGTCTCAAAAGAGCAGGTGTCTTTCTGCTGGAGGAATAGGAGATGGGCAAACTAGAAAGGACTGAGGCATCCATCTATATGTCTGACAATCTAAAGATGTTGATGATGGATTTCATTTACTTGTGTCTTGTAAGTCCCAATGATCTTCTTTTTCTTCCCACAGTCTTACCTGACAAAATTGTTTATTTAATATCCCAATTATAATCAAATTTTACTTGTTAATTGACTAGTTAACTCAAAATATCTGCAAATTACCACACACTCTCTCTGTGACAGTGAGATGATCAGAAAGAGAGGCCAATGCTCTGCTCTCCTCAGTGGCACTGAGTGTTGCTAGATGTGTAACATGAGACCTTGCTTTGCTCTAGCTTAGTAGTACATAGACACAGCGCATTGGATGAAACAAACTAATGAGAAATTTATGCCTTTAAGCAAGTTTCAAAGACCCTTTACAAATATGTAAGTGAATACTCATAACTACTACATAAAAATACAAGAGAAATGTGGATAAAATTATGTGGTTCATATATTCTCCTTTTATCATTATTAACATAGGTTCTCTGAATATTCTACTTTCAAAACAATATACATATAAACTTAAATTTTGAGGGACACTTAGCCAGGTGCTAGCAGATTAATGATGGATGCAATGAAGTCTTGCTGCATACATATTATAGTAAGAAATGACAGTTGATGACATTATCCTTGATGTCTTCAGTAATACAAGAAAAATGTATTAGAGATTTATTTAATTAGAATTGAAACTGGGTGAGAAATGTAATTAGTGTAGAAAATGGAAGACTACAGTAACTGGGGCTGGCAAAGGGACCTGAATAAGAACACTAAGGTTTCTGTAAGAACACTGACCCATAAGAAGGGTGAAGAATGTCACATATGCATTGGTGTAAATTTTTTGTAGTTATTTGCAGGGGAAAAGAATAAATTGTAAGGTTGAAGTTTCCAATATTGAGGTAAGAATTGTGGAAGAAAAGATTTTGACAATGAGATTTTATTAATAAAGTTACCTGAAAACACAGTATATCTATGTAACTGGAGAAGAAACAATGATTTATCTGACTTTAGTTTTCACTTTGCCTTAGGTACTATTCATTCATATATAAATCAGTAGTCTTCCACAGTAAGTTTTTCTTTCTTTTCCCTCCGAGATCTCTCAGAAATTTTCAGATGACTTAAAACTGTCTACTTGTTTTTCTCTCACCTAAAAATGTAGCATCTGAAAGAGAAAACTGTGTTTTTGTGATTTACATTTCCAAATTTCCTGGAATAAGGCAAATGTGAAAAGAGGTCCTTATTTAGTTTTTTTTTTAATTTATTGGGGCAAAAGACACATCACCCCTTCAAAATACTCCCTCTACCATTAAACACATATTCCATCACTCTTGCCACTTTTTGAAGCAGTTCAGGAAGTTCGGTTTTGTACAAGTCTTTAGTACCACTGTTGTGACTACCTCAATGGAACTGATTTTTTAAAAATTACCATTCATGATCATTTTGACTTTGGAGAAAAGCCAGAATTTCCACCAACTAGAACAGGTGAAAAGGCAGATAAGAACACCCCTTAATATTTAAGTTAGACAATAATTCCTGCACCAGAAATGTTGTTTAACACAGATGTTTGTAATGACATAGAATGAAATTATTTGCTCATTTTTCAGCTGTTTTCTGTGCATGGCTTCTTAAATACTCTAAAAAGCCCTTAGAATATTTGAGTTCACTGTAGTATTCCTGAGTACACACTTAGTTTGCATAATTTAATCAAGGTCAAAAAACACAATCAATGTCATTTTGGTGTCAGATCTTGAATGACATATTTTTCTTTGCACCAGGAAAGCTCAATGACTTCCATTGTAAATCCTGAAATTTGGCTTCAGAACCATGGATTCATGGTTTAACTCTTAATGATGACATTTCTTAAAATTGTGGCAACTGAAACACAACAATCTTGAAAGTCCCCCATGACAAAATTTCATGTCAATGCATTGTTTATGATTCATTTTATAACACACTTTAAAACACACCTTCTCAGCCATAGCTCACAACTAACCAGCTATCATACAGGTACTAAGATTTGCTTTTACACTTCTCTTACTGAAGATCCCTGCCTTTCTGTTGGATGGCAAGCAGCAGGAGTATTCACCATACTCTTTTATCATACCACATATGTTGAGGAAATATTTCTCCCAGTGAAAATCTAAGTTACTTCTGATTTAGTTTTAGTAGAAGGAGTGCAATCAGACTTTCCCAAGAAGACTGGATGACAGTGTTGGACTTAGGTGAAAGCTGAGAACCTGTAGGAATTTGGGAATATTTTCACTTTACATTTGTACTCTATTAAAATTGAATGTTGATAAACTACAGAGCATGGCTGAATGACATTTTTTATTGTTTATAAAGTTTTGTTAAGACTCAGCCACATCTACTCATTTGAATATTATCTGTGACTGTTTGTACACTATAATCACCAGAGTTGAGTGGTTGTGACCCATGTCATTTAGATGACTTTATTTTGAATTAAAAAGCATAAAAGTAAGCTATATGTTACTTTCAAATATCTTTCTCCTACCAGTATGAGCTTCGTAACTCTTTAAAAATATGTACCCAACAGACTACTATGAAATGAAGAGAGGCTTGATTCCTGGTTCTGGAGAGTCAAGTTCAAGATAAAATGCCCTCATTAGTTTAAGCTTTTGTCAAGAGTGGTATATCATAGCAGGAGAACATTAGAGCAAAAGAACATGTCACAAATCAGGATGCAGAGGGAACTGAGAGAAAGAGTCTTGGTTCCACAATCTCCTTTGAGGGCATACCTCGAGTGACTTAAGAACCTCCAACAAGGACCTACCTCCTAAATCTTTTAATACTGCCTCTCTTCAGACTATGATTTTGCATATGGATCTTTGGGAGAAACTCTAAACCACAGGTCTTTCTCAGATGGGAAGAGGATTAAAAAAGGAACTGAAGTGTATTATTTGTTATACCAACTTTACACAAGAAATGTAAACAGTATGTACTGCAAACATATACTAAGAAAAAATTTAAAAATAAAAAGCAAAAAAATCAAATAAACCACAGCAATACACAAACATCAGACCTGAACAGAAAGATTAGGTATGACTTTGTGAAGCCTCCTCACTTTTTCTCATTTATACCATAGACAAATTACATGCTATTTTTGCCTATATCTGGCTCTCCACTCACCTAATCTAGTTGCCCTTTCTTGCACCTTAATAAAAAGGCTACCATGTGACAGAGCTCTCCCTTACTGTAACAAAGTATCTAAGGTAATCAATAAAACAGAGGAGAGGTTCATTCTGGCTAACATTTTGAGAAGTTTCACTGTGAGTCATTGGTTTTTATTCCTTTTGGACCTTGGCAAAATAGTAAATTATGGCAAGAGTGTGGGGTAAAAAAAAAAGCTGCCCACATTATGCCCTGGAAAATAAGAGTCAGAGAGAAAAAAAATAGGGCAGCCCAGTCATCATTAAGGATATGCCATAATTATCTAAAATCTCTCACTAAACCCCACACCATAAAGGGTTCACCACTCCCCAACAGCACCATAAGCTATGGTCAAGTACTTGACACATTAGCCCTTGGAGGATGTTATATGCGGCTGTCACTCGAAGCATCATGCACTCACAGGTGGGACTTTGGGAGGCAATTCAATCAAGGGAGTATGATGCTTGTCACTAAATTAGTCCACTCCTGAGTTTATAGCTAAATGTGATATCTGGAGATAAAGCCTGGCTGGAGGATGTGAGCAAAAGGGGCTGTGACCTCGATAGGTCTATCTCCCTCCTCATCCCTTGATCTCTTTCTGCTTCCTACCTTCCATGCTGTAAGCTGTTTCTCCTCTTCAGCCCCTCTGCCGTGCTACTCTGCTTTGGAGCCAGCCAACTACAAACTGAAACTTCCACAAACTGGGAGCTAAAATAAACATTTCCTTAAGTTTGGGGTGTTGGGTATTGTGTCCCAGTGACAAGAAAAGTAATAAGACAGGGGACCTTCTAGGTCCAAACCTTAGTAATAATGGTGACCATCTCTGGATTTCAAAGAGGACTCAGAAATAGGAGGATACATGGCAAGTTTGGTCTTCAAAAAGATTTTTTGATATTTGTGGATCTCTGGGTAGCCAAATACCATGTCTGATGGAGACATTATCAGCATCTCAGGCAACACATTGCTTTGTTCCATGTGAACAGTAGGCTCCTGGAGTGAAGGATAAGGAGACAGAACAAGAAGTGAGAATAAGGGCCAGAACCTCTAACAGGTGATTAGCAGCAAACCAATCACAACTACAAGAAACAGGGGATGATCTTGGTCATAGGGAATAAATAAGGTTGCAATGTGGATGAAAGATGTTCAGTTTCAAATGGTCACTGTACTTCTGTTGTGTCCCTGAAATACTGAGCTCTACAATTCTAATATTGAGACAATGTGTAAAGAAATATTTTCTCTGACCAAAAGGTTCCTACCAAGAAGCCAAGATATAGAGAACTGAGGATCTCCCAACAACAGGTCGGAAAGGAAAGCTTCTTAAAAGTCTGACAACTTGAGATTCTCCTGGGACTCAGGTTGGGATCTCTCTTGCACAAAGATAATGCTTTGAAAATGGAGAGCAAAATAGAGATACTTACAAAGGAGAGTGGGAAGTGATACTTAACCTAGGACCAGTTGGAAGAATAAAAGCGCAGTAACATGGGACACAGAGTTCCCACTGGAAATCATGAAACAGGGATAAAAGAGGACAACTCTGGAATCCAACCACTTTCTCTCTAACTCCAAAAGCTTGAATGTGTCTGTTACTTTGCCTTGTTTCTGTCTTTCTCTTCTCTTTCATAAAACAAGAACACAATGCTTACAGGTGCCCAATATTACACACAGCTTCTAACATTGTTAGTCTTTAACCTTAGCCATGAAAGAGACAATCTTCAGAGGATATTTATTTATTTATTTATTTTAAATTTTATTTAAAGAGAAAACAAAACAAAACAGAAAAAATGGTAGCAACAATACAAAATTCCAAGGAAAAAAAGGAAAAGAAGAAAAAACACTAAGAAATCATTACTTGATAACTTACATAGTGTCATCTTGGAAATAGTTGTTCAAGTTACAAAGTTAAAACATACAAAGTACACACTCAAAAAATGAGACTGTTAATAGTACTGCTCCACGATTTAACAAACACAGTAATATGGTCATCTATCTTACACACTTAAACATACATGCAATTATATCCTATCCAGCACTTTCTTTTCCTCTCTTTTTACAGTAGCAATTACACATTTTGGGTTTTATTACTCCTACAGTTCTTATTACTTTTTACACTAGAGACACAATGCGATATTTATAAATATGATTCTTTTTTCTTTATTTTAAAGAGAATAAAACAAAAGAGAGCAGAACAGAGAAGATCAGAACAGGACAACATAGGCAACACAGTACTTTACATTAAGACAACCAGACATTAACAGTAGCTATCACAATATCTCTTTCTCTGCTATAGTTGACCATAGTTTCAAATACAATAATATCAAACATAACAAAATATTATAAAACCATTCAAAGAGTGAAAGAATTACAGGGCATTCTGAACCAAATAACAGAGAATGATCAACGGGTACTAAAATATCTCATTTCTGATAAAAAAAAATTTGTTTATACTATCACACATATTCAAATCCCAATAAGACACAATGTGATAGATAGAACCAATGGTAGTAAAGAAGAGAAGCATGGTAGGACTTCTAAGAAGGATGATATTAAATCATCAACAGCCGTCATAATATTTTGTTCTCTTCAAAACAGCTGTTAATAACATCACGCATGATGTAGTCAAACAAAACAGAATAAGACCATTCCAACTGATGAATGAAAACATTGAAAGGCTTCAAAGCTATGAGATGTAGACTCAGGCTTACCATAAAATCTTATATACTCTTACCAACTCTCATACTAGGGAGACTATATGGTATTTACACGTGTGAGTCTGGTTTATTTTGCTTATGAGTATGGTCTCAAGTTGTGTCCATTTATTTATAAAGATCTCAATGCGATCATTCTTTATAGCTGAGTAGTACTCCATTGTATAAAAATGCCACAAATTTTTATCCATTCCTCAGTTGATGGACACTTAGGTTGTTTCCAAGATATGGCTATTACAAATTGTGCTGCTATAAACATGGGTGCACATATATCACTGTGGTATGATGTTTTCAGTTCTTCTGGGAATATGCCTAGAAGCAGAATAGCTGGGTCAAATGGGACCGCCAGACCCAGCTTTTTGAGGAATCTCCAGACTGACCTCCACAGTGGTTGTACCAGTCTACACTCCCACCAACAGTGTAGAAGAGTTCCTTTTTCCCCACAGCCTCTCCAGCACTTGTTGTTGGTAGTGTTTTCTATTCTGGCCATTCTTTCCGGGGTGAGATGGAATCTCAATGTGGTTTTAATTTGCATTTCTCTAATGACTAATGATGATGAACAGTTTTTCATGTATTTATTTGCCACTCACATTTCTTCATCTGAGAACTGTGTATTCATTTCAGATGCCCAATTTTGGATTGGGTCTTTGAATTTTGAGGGTCTGATATTTTTTAATTCTTTATAAGTTCTAGACAGAAGTCCTTTGTCTGAGGGACAATCCATTAAGATTTTTTCCCAATTTGTAGGTTTTCTTTTCACTTTGCTAGAAATCTCTTTTGACACGCAGAAACTCTTTAATAAGATGTGGTCCCAGTTATTGATTCTGGGAAGTACTTCCCATGTACTTTGATTCTTGTTCATGAATTCTCTACCTACCCCTATATCTTTGAGGTTTTTACCTACTTTGTCTTCCAACAGATTTAGTGTTTCTGTTTTAATATTTAGATCTTTGATCCATTTAGATTTTAGTTTAGTACATGGTGATAGGCATGGGTCTAGTTTTAGTCTTCCGCATATGTATAGCCAATTTTTCCAGCATCATTTGTTGAAGAGACTGTCATTCTTCCAGCGAACATGTTTGGCCCCTTTATCAAAGATAAGTTGGTTGAGTGAGTTTGTGGTTGTGGTTGTATCTTCCAATCTATTCCACTGATCTTCAGGTCTGTTTTTATTCCAGTACCATGTTGATTTTATTACTGTAGCTTTGTAGTATACTTTCAGATCAGGAATTGTGATGCGTCCTGCCTTGCCTTTGCTGCTAAGAATTGCCTTTGCCATTCTAGGTCTCTTCTGGTTCCAGATGAAATTTAGGAGTGATTTCTCTAGATCTATGAGATATGTTATTGGTATTTTGATTGGGATTGTGCTGAATCTGTATAATAATTTGGGACAATGGCCATTTTCACAATGTTTGTTCTTCCTATCCAAGAACAAGGGATGTCTTTCCATTTTTTGAGGTCCTCTTCAATTTCCTTTTTCAGGGTATTATAATTTTCCTTGTATAGCTCTTTTACTTCTTTTGTGAGATTAATTCCTAAGTATTTATTTTTTTGGATGCTAGTGTGAAGGGTGTGGCTTCTCTTACCTCTCTTTCAGTATTTTTGTTGTTAGTGTATAGGAATGCTATTGATTTTTGAGAATTGACTTTGTATCCAGCTACATTGTTGATTTTATTTATTATATCTAGGAGTTTTTTAATGGAGTTTTGGGGTTCTTCTATGTAAAGTATCATGTCATCTGCAAATAATGATAATTTAACTTCCTCTTTTCCTATCTTTACTCATTTTATTTCTCTCCCTTGTCTTATTGCTCTGGCTAGTATTTCCAGTACTATGTTGAATAGGAGCAGTGATAGGGGACATCCTTTTCTTGTACCTCATTTTAAGGTAAAGGCTTTCAGTTTTTGGCCATTTAATATGATGCTGGCTGTAGGTTTGTCATAGATGGCCTTTATCATATTGAGGTAAAGACCATCTATTCCAATTCTCTGTAAGGTTCTTAGCATGAATGAGTATTGGACCTTATCAAAAGCTTTTTCTGCATCTATAGAGATGATCATGTGGTTCTTACTTTTGGCTCTATTGATATGGTAGATTACATTTATTGATTTATGTATGTTGAGCCATCCCTGCATTCCTGGGATGAATCCCACTTGGTCAGGCTGAATAATCTTCTTGATGATTTGCTGCATCCTGTTTGCTAATATTTTATTGAGAATTTTTTCATCTATGTTCATTAGGGAGATTGGCCTATAGTTCTTTTTTAGTTGAGTCTTTCTCTGGTTTTGGTACTAGAGTAATATTTGCTTCCAGGAATGACTTAGGAAGAATTCCTTCCCTTTCCATTTCATTAAAGAGTTTGAGGAGTGTCGGCATTAAGTCTTCTTTGTATTTCTTGTAGAATTCTGCAGTGAATCCATCTGGGCCTGGTTTCTTCTTTGTTGGCAATGACTTAATTACATTTTCAATTTCAGTAATAGAAATTGGGTTATTCAGCAGTTTTACATCTTCCTGATCCAGCTTCGGTATTTCATATGGGTGGGTTTCTGGGATGGTCATTATTATGTGTCTGGGTGTAGTTTTATTTTGGTTATGGCTATTTGGAGTTGTATATGCTTCACTAATCCAAATGTCAGTTTCCATTCTCATGTTTGGGAAGTTTTCAGCTACTGCCTCTGTAAATATACTTTTGATATCATTTGGGCTGTCCCCTTCTTTTTCATTTATTCCTATTAATCTTATGTTATTTTTCTTTTCATCTTCTTGCAGGTGTTGAATTGTTATTTCCTGATTCTTTGTTATATTTAAAAGATCTTTCCTTTCCTGTTCACTAGCTGCAATCCTATCTTCGAGGTCTGAAATTCTATCTTCACTTGCATTGAGGTGGTTTTTACAGCTTTCAATAGAACTTTTGATTTCCTGTATATCTCTTTGAATCTGCTTTATGTATTCTGTTTGTTTCTTATAGTGTTCTTTCAGGGATTCTATCTGTTTGCTTTGTTCCTCTAATTTTTTAGCTGTGTCTTCACTATATATGTTCACTATTTGTTTCACTATTTTTATCATTTCTTCTTTTACCTGGGCAATTATTTCTAATTTGATTTTCTCCATAGTTTCCCCTAGTTGCTTCTTTATTTCAGTTGATATCATTCCAGTCATTTCAGGTGTATGGCTTCTATTTTCTTCTATATACATGGCTCCCAGGCTTTCTTGGGATAGGCTGGTGATTTGAGCCTACCTTTTGGTCTTTCCTTTTGTCATTTTTCTTTATTTCCTTGGTTTGAGTGGTGTTCCAAAGCTTCCTCTGGGTGTGTTGCAAATCTCCTGCACCCTCAGCTACTGGAGCAGTCTCAGCTCCTCTGCAGGTACTTGGCCCCCTAAATTTAGAGGTGGAAGCAGGGTGTGGAGAACTGGGGCCAGAGAAACCCCTGGGGCACAATCCCCTGTCCTAGGGGTGTGGATATGAACTCAGCAGCTGGCAGTACAGGTTGTAAGCTGTCTCCAGGCCAGCCCAATTGAGCCCAGAGTCCTCGAGCAAGGTTCCTGCCTCCTGGACTGAAACAAGGCCACTGAGCATGGTTGACTGAGGCCCTGCAATCTGCTGGACCCCATCCAGTGTCCCAGTAGCTCCCCAGAAACTCCAAAGCTGGAATGTAGGTCTCCAACATTCCCCAGGTTACTGGAACCCACCTCAGGCAATCTCCACTTCTCTGCAGATTCTTGGCTTTCTTAATTGAGATGCAGAAGCTGGGCATGGAGAACTGTGGCCAGCAGAGCCCCCAAGGTACAATCCCCTGTCCTAAGGGTGTGGATATGAACTCTGCAGCTGACAGTGCTGGTCGCAAGCCATTCCCAGGCCAGCCGAATTGAGCCCAGAGTCCTCAAGCAAGGTTCCTGCCTCCTGGACTGAAACAAGGCCATGGAGCATGACTGACTAAGGCCCCGAAATCCACTGGACCCAGTCCAGCATGCTGGTAGCTCTCCAGGAACTCAAAAGCTGGAATGTAGGTCTCCAACTCTCCCCAGGTCACCAGAACTCACCCCATGCAACCTCCACCTCTCTGTAGACTCCCAGCTCTCAATTGACATGCAGAAGCTAGGCGTGGATAACTGGGCCCAGCAGAGCCCCCGGGGCACAATCCCCTGTCCTAGGGGTGTGGATATGAACCTAAATATGATTTTTATTTATTTCACTAATGAGGATAGTCTCGAGTTGTCTTCATTTACCTATGAAGGCCTCAAGATCACCTATCTTCATAGCTGAGTAATACTCCATTGTATAAAAATACATCTTTTCATCCACTCTGCAGTTGATGGGCATCTTGGTTTTTTCTAAGATTTAGCTATTACAAATTTTGCTGCTATGAACATGGGTCATATATCACTGTGATATGACCTTTTCTGTTTTTCTGGGAAAATACCCAGGAGGGGAATAGCTGGGTTGAATGGAGCTTCCACTCCTAGTCTTCTGAGAATTCTCCATACTGATTTCCATACTGGTTGCACCAGTATACACTCCCTCCAACAGTGGAGAAGTGTTCCTTTTTCCCTGCAGCCTCACCAGCATTTGTTATCAGTTGATTTCTTCATGGAAGCTATTCTTTCAGGAGTGAGATGAAATCTCAGTGTTGTTTTAATTTGCATTTCTTGAATGACCAGTGGTGGTGAACATTTCTTCATGTATTTATTTGCCATTTGTATATCTTCATCTGAAAACTGTGTGTTCATCTCAGATGCCCATTTTTGGAGAGGGTCTTTGAATTTGGAGGGTTGATGTTTTTCAGTTCTTATATATTCTTGATAGAAGTCCTTTGTCTGAGGGATTGCTGGCTAAAATTCTTTCCCATACCATGGGTTTTCT
>PVJX010019671.1:0-34480 GCA_004027295.1 Dolichotis patagonum | reverse complement strand
GGAAACCTATCCAAGAAAGTGCATTTCTTTACAGAGCTGTGTCATGTCATCCTTGAGCCCTCTGCAGGAAGAGTAGAATCAAGTCTGAAATAATGCCTTTTTAATTGTATCCTTAGTATTGTAGACGTAGGACTGTACTGTATCATACCTCTGTGAATGTAAAATATCTCGTACCTGCTTTATGATGCGTAGTAGTGACTGTGCTTTATCAGAGCTGTTTTTAATGATGTTACTCTAGAATGTTTTCTTTCCGGATGATAATTAAGAAGCTAATTAAAAAAAAATGGTGCCAGGTACCACAACAGTAACAGAACTTTGCTGTTTTCTGGGTATTTTTTTTCTTTTTTTTTTTTTTTTAATGGAGTGTGCTGGATGTCTATAATTTTGTTCAGATGACTGCAGAACCTGGAAAAGCTGTTGCTGCTATTGATGCATAACATACTGCTATTATTGGTCTTTTTATATAAATATAAATATATATATACATATATATATAATTGAATTTTTGGAAACTTTAACTGTGCTGTCAACTTTGGAAAAAGTTATCCCAGTTTACTGTGTTGAGTTGGCATTGTACAGAAATTAACAGCCATATTGGTCTAGAAATGTTAAACTTAATTTTTTTCCATTTGTACAGGGGTAACGCACTGTATTAAATACGTAAGGTCTTATCTACGTGGGTTTGATTACAGAAACTAATAAAGTATTCTCTAAATAATGATTCATGTGCTGCTAATCCATTCTTCAAATCTAAAGCAAGGCCTGTCATGTGCCAGAAATGTGCCTGTCATGTGATGAGAATGCCTTATCCTCCAGGGAAAGGTCACGTTTCAGAAATTTGGTTTCTACATTTATGGCTTGTTCAGACCAGTCACAATTGTTGTGGAGGATAATTCTCCTCAGTGTGGTCAGACTTTGAACTGGGCAGTGCGTGTCAAGGAGAAGTCTTATTAATGATCCAAAGTGCCAAATGCAGAAAAGAGTTTCATTGTTCCTCTGGACAGAAACTGAATCTTCAGAAATTTACATTTGTGTTTTCATATCTTTGTTAGGACATTGTATCATTTTCTCAGTTTGCAGAGTACACTTACCCTGAAATTCCCATGTCCAATCCAGAACACATGGCTTCCAGACCAGCTGTGGGAAAACTAGTGGTTCCATATTAATGGTATGTTTGCCATCTTTATTCATGGATAGTGACTATAAAACACTTGAAGACATCCACGTAAGCTTTTAGGTGTAACGTTTTTCTCAAAATACTTCTAAATTAAGAACTCTGGCTTATTACAGGTATTGCATTTGGGAGGAGGAGGAGGATAAAATAGGAGATGCAAACTTCACATTCTCACCAAGTCTTTCAGTTTGCCTGTATTTTTCATATTGCAGTACTTAAGTTTAATATTCCTAAATTTTAGGAACCAAAACATACCCAGGGTTATGCTGCTCGTCTGATTGTATTTACTTACGTAAATTGCCACTAGTGCCTTTTACTAGCATCTATCTAATGAAAGTAAGGTATTTGTGTAAGTTTCTCCACCAGGTGACAGGTCAAGAAGATGTTATCTCTGGCTTCTCTGACATACAATAAAATAATCCAAAAGATGATACTGTTAATAGGTGGCAGACGCAGTCACATACCCTGAACACTCTGGCCCTTGAGGTTCTCTGTAAGGAGGAGAAGTGGTCTAGGTCTTTGTCCTTGGTTAATCATGCGAATGGTAAGAAAAGTGATTGGGGTGAAAAGGTATGGTTTGAATTGTCTTTTAATCTTTACAGTATAAATTATTTTAAAATAGAGGTACAACTTTTGGCTAAAGGAGAGAAAAAGTAAAATGAGGATATAAAGATTTGCCCGGCAGTGGTCAGAACCATGCTTGCTCAGGTGGTTTCTCCTGTGGCCATACTGTATTTCGTAGCCCTTATTGTCTTCATTCTCTTGCAATCTTTCTACCCTGTAGATAAATAAAGCCTTCTTAAATACAGCATAGAAGTTTAAAATGTATTGACTGTGTTAAGAAACCTGGACCGTAGATGTCTACTTGTGAAACAAAACAGGGACGAGCAGAACGATCGACCCACTTCAGCATATTCATCAAAGAAAAGTATTTTCTTTGCCTCCTTCTTCATGCACTGGTCTTCATTCATACCCTCCGTGTAAGACAGTCTGCTTTTGAAGCTCAAAGCAAAGGCTATATAGTTTTTTGGAAGACAGTGGCAACAGATTTCAAGCCACAGTGCTAATTTTCAGCATTAAGATGGGGGATAATGAATAGCACAAATCTATGGTAATTTGGACCTGAGACATTGTCCTTTGGATTCTAAAGTGGCCCTCATATTTATCTTTCTGGAGCTTATTAGGGAATATAAAACTAAGACTACTCTTAACTACCTGATCTTATGTATACATTTATTTTCTACCTAATCCTTTTGTGCTCATTTATGCCATTTTTTTGTGATCTGCTAGTCTTACATAAACGTCGTCTGTGGTCTTCATTTTCCTTTATAAGATGGCATAATTGTAAGGCAATCTGAATACAGAATTCCTATGCATTTTTATACTTTCCCTTAGTTTTGTAGATTCTTCCATACCAAGTTTGATAGTTTTTTAGAGTTAAAAATACAGAGATCAAACAATAAATTATTCATGAGGTATGGGCATAGGTCAGTATATATTAGCAACTTAGTAGTTAAAATTTAGTTAACAGAACCACTACTTTACTCCATATTTCTCTTTTATATTCTTTTACCTATGTGCAGTGGGAGAAGGAAAACTTAACATGAGATTCTGGCATAATTATGGAAAGGGTCACATGTCAACTGTGAGTAGTACAGGGACATATACTAGATGTGATCAAAAAATAACATTTCCCACTAAGCATCAAAATGCTTCCCCTCGAGGCCAGGGATTTAGCTCAGCAGCATAAGTGCCTACCTGATGAGTGCAAGGTCATGAGTTCAATCCCCGGTACCAAAAAAAACAAAGCTTGCCCTTGGGCCCCTGCGGCTCACCAAGTCTCATACACCACCCTTCCAGCAAGTGACAAGCTGGCCCTGGGCTACACGGACCATAAATTACACCCGGCTCCTGGGCCAGGCCCACCTCCACACCGGCTCAGCCACCTCAGATGCAGGCTCGGGCCAGACCATGGAGTTCGGAGCCCAGTGAACTTGGGCGCCCACTTCTTGCTGTCCACTCTCTGCATTAGACAGTTCCTGGACCTCAGTTGGTGGATGGACCTCATTTTTGTTTCTCTGCCATGTTAGGTTGTCAAATACAGCCAAAGAAACGTCACCTTGCAGATAACCTCAGGGCATCATCCGCTCTGTTGGTATAGGCTTGGTATACAGGCACTGCTAGATGTTAAGGACAAAAGTGCCGAGGATGCTGAAGCTATTTTACAAATACTGTGATACAGATCTGAAATAATGACGACATTCTCCCCATGGCGCAGTTGTGACTGAGTGTGATTGAGATGCATCCAGCCAGAATGTTCAGTACTTTTTGAACATGAGTCAAATTTCAATTGGAACTTAGAAATTTTATTATTTGGGGAAAGAGTTAATTCATCTCATCAAAAACACTGGCAGCATCAATCCAAACGCCAGTGTAGTTGGAATTACTGAAGAGGGCTGTGAAAATGCGAGGCATCTGTGTAATTTGTACCACTCTCCTGAACTGAAACTAAACGCAGATCAGGACAGCCAACACGCTGTGAGGCTGCCATCAAAATAACCTCCCCACACATCAAACATAACATCCCATCTCTAACAGAGCAGCTACAGAACACCATGTCGACAAAGTTGTTCAACCCGTACTCAAGTCCAAGTTGCACTGGAAAAAGAATCTGTGAAGATAGATGGCCAAGGAGGTGGTGTCCCTTTAAGAAAAACTGACTCCTCAACGCCACACCACGTGTTCCACCACACCCTCACCACATGTGGAAATGTCCTGAGCAGTGAGCAGCGCCCCTGCCGGGCTTTGGTTGCAATAGTATACAGTAGCTCCTTGCAAGGGGACCCAAAAGAAGCCCTATTCCCTGGGGGTCTGTGGCACAGATGGCCTTACCCATATTAAGTTGCCCAGAAGCATTGTAACCCAGTCATAAGGTCGATGACTGGTGTGTCCCCAGCAGAGAGCTGGAGGCTAGATGCACTTGGGACCCTGGAAAGTCCAAGTGTGGTTTAACGTAAAGTTGGAAGCGATGTTATTCAGAACCCTGTTGTCTCCCTGGAAGTGAGGCCTAACCAGAAAATAGCCAGCCTTGAAAACTGGACATTGAACACGCCAGCCCAAATGAGCTTATGGTGGCCTGCGCTCCATTCCAGAGTAGCCACTGATAAGAGAATGGGCGTTACCTGGCCATCACCATGCTGAAGACCACTGAGGGCTTATTTACGGGGAAACGTACTTCATGTGTCCTTGTCACAGTTCACTCTTGGGTGGGGTAAATGGCAACTGAATTTAAGAAACAAAATACTTGCACTCACATCAAACATAATTAGCCCATTGATTTTGTCATTTCCTGAAGCAGTCCCAGAAGTCTCCTTGAGTGTCCATAGTTGTGGCACAGTAGCTGCTTCAATGTCCTGAATCAATTCAAAGCACATTTCATGGTCGCTTGGTTTGGGGGAATAACCAGAAGTCACCTGGATAAGGTCGATGAGGACACACTGTCATCTTTTCCAGAAGCCTGTCTTGGGTGGGTGGCACTCAGCAGCGGCGGTCACGGACCTCATAAAGACACTGACGGGGACTGCAGAACTGCTGCAGAACGCAGCAGGAATGGGGATAAGTGTGTTCAGACCAAAGCAGGAGATTTGGAGGGAGGTCAATGGTAATGTGTCTTTTTAATAAATTCATTTTATTTTTGGTCTGTTGAGATAGGATCTCTGGAATTGAGGCTGGCCTCAAACTCTTGGCTATCTGCCTGCCTCAGTCTCCCAAGTGTTGGGATTGTGTGTGCCATTACCTTGGATAAATATGTTAAATTTTAAATATTCACCACATGTTACTCAAAAAAGATCGTTTTTTTTTTTTTTTTTGGTACCAGGGATCGAACTCAGGACCTCGCTCTTGCCAGGCAGGCGCTTAAGCCACTGAGCTAAACCCCTGTCCCTAAAGACTGTTTCTTAACACAGTCCAGTGGGAGAAACAGCTGGACAGTTTACTTGATAAATGGCCCCTATTTCATGGATCCCTCTCTCCAGTTTCTATTTATAGTGCTTAACTTTCTAAATATGACTGACATCTTGCCAAGGTCTCTCGCCTGTTTTCTCTGGGGGTTCTTTGGTTTTTTATTTGTTTGTTTTTTCTTTCTTCCTTGAGACAGTCTCAATAAGTCACCCAGGTTGGGTTTAAATTTTTAACCTACCTAGCTGGGCGTGGTGGCACATTCCTGTAATCCAGCGCTTGGGAGGCTGAGGCAGGCAAGTTTGAGACCAGCCCAGGCTACAAAGTGAGCCCGAGGTGAATTGAACTGCATAGCAAGACCCTGTCTCAAAAAGAACAAAGAAACAAAAAAACCCTTTCAACCTATCTGCCTCAGCCTTCCAGAGTGCTGAGATTACAGGTCTGCATCACCATGTCCAGTTCACCATTTTTAGACACACATGACAAGTAGTAAAATAGGTGTAAATTTGTCACTTACTAGTCTATGAGCCCAGAAAACAAAAGTTGACAGTTTTCCCATTTACACTGAGAATAAGTCCTAGCACTAGTATTTAGTGAACGGAGTGAGGGAATTTCAGTAAGCGTAGCCTGTGATCCTTGTATGTCTCAGGTTCAAGGATGATGCAGACAGAGACAAATGCTGGAGGCAAAATGTCCAGTTTCAATTACTTTTAGAACATCTGTGTTGAACAGTATCCTGGGGCGGTGGACAGTGGTTTCCAGGCTGGAAGTCCACAGTGTTCAGCTTCATTGGTTCTGTAGGGCGATCACCCACCCCCTCAAACTCCACTGTGAGAAAACGGAATTTGCCTGGGTTTTACCAGTGGTGAAATCACACTGCAGAGAGCTAAGAGTGATCTGCTAGGGGCTGATTTGCCTTTGGATTACTGTAATCCAGGAATACAAATGGGTGTTATAAAGTGTTCAGCTAACAAGGCTATTGGCAGAATTTTATCTTCAGTTTAGAGCCTCTCAGGGAAAAACTGAGACTCTCTAATAAACATCACCCCAGCTGCATGGAGCCAGAAATGCTCCCTGTGCTTTGTAGACTTACACTTCTGATCCTCCAGCTGTGGTCCCAGAGAGGGATTCCAGGCATGTGCCACTTGCCCCGGCCCTGTGTTGACCCCAAAAGCAGGCTCATCTCTTCTACGGTGTTTCCTGTGGAGCTAAGACGAATACACTCTGCTGAGCACATGAATACCTCATCACTCTGTAGCTGAGGGATGCCACGCTATCCAACCCATGCGAGAGAAAGGCCAAGAGCCATCAGGGATGTGCCAGTGTTACGGGCACAGGAGATAAAGTAGAGGTGAATGTGGCAGATGCCAGCACTTTAGAATGGGAACAAGGTTAAAAAAACAGACATAGCCCAGGCATGGTAGTTCATGCCTGTAATCCCAGCACTTGGGAGGCTGAGGCAGGAGGATCACCGTGAGTTCCAGCCTGGGCTACACAGTGAGACCCTGTGTCCAAAAAAAGTGTGTACAACATGTACTAGAAATGTGTACTAATAAAAACAGAACAGAACAGGAGGGGCCTGGTGACGTAGCTCAGTGACATAAGCGCCTGCCTGGCAAGCAAGAGGTCATGAGTTCAATCCCCAGTACTGAAAAAAAACAGGAAAAGATGAGTGGTCTTAAACTTTTTTTTTAAAGTGAACCATTACAAGCAGAGCCTTTCCTTGTATGTACAGTTCATGTTTTTTTTTTTTTTTAACTGATTTATTTATTTATTTATTTATTTTTGCGGTACTGGGGATCGAGCTCACAACCTTGCGCTTGCCAGGCAGGTGCTTATGCCACTGAGCTAAATCCCCAGCCCTGTACAGTTCATGTTTACATGCCAGGCTTCAGAAACGTGTCTTAGGTATATCACAGCCTAAAAGACAGAAGTGCAGGAAGTAGTGATTTTTCCTGGATTGTATTGTGAATCACTTTATAGGGAGCTGAACTACAGCAAGTTCGCAAGGGTTCATATCTAAAGTTAGGACCTTGTTCTCCGTAGCCTTTGCGCTAAAGTAGCAACAAACACAAAACCAGATTGTTTTTTTTTGCAGAGTTCTAGGAATTGAACCCAGGGCCTTGCACATTCTATGAAACTGTTACCACTGACCTGCATTCTCAGCCCCAAAACAGGCCATTTAAAATCTGTACAGTTGTTGCGTCCTATCTGAAGTTTCCATACAGTAATTGCTTCTGCCATAACTCAAGCACAGTGCAAAAATTTGTGCTTTGGAAATCCTCCACAAAATTTCAGACTCTGGGAATCTCATGGCTGCAAGAAACGGGAATAATGCTGCTGAGGACTCTAACTCACTTCTAAGTAATTGCTAGAATCCCCAGAGGAGATCAATGCTGCCACACCCTGATCTATGAGGAGGGAAGAAAAGGGGTCCCGTTTTCACAGCGCAGAGAACTGGGTTGGAGGGTAGAAGGGAAAATACATCTATCTGCATACATTCTCATACACATTTATAGCCATTCCTGGGGAAGATACATTTAAACATGAATTTAAAGATTTAAAAGAGGGGAGACAATAAGGATTTTTGTGAATATTTTCTCCGTCCTCACAGATTATATTACTCCTCTTTTATATATAAGAAAATCAAGGGTTCTAGAGTTTAAATTACTTTGCTCAACTTCACACAACTCTAAAGTGGGAGCTGCACAATCAACTCCTTTGATCTCAAGGGGAAGCACCTGCCATCTCAGCTCTAAATTACCAGGAAGGCGCAGGCTCGGTGGTTATGGTGGCTTTTGAGGAATGTTCATGAATTCGCTGTGTAAAAAATAGTAAATATACATCAAATTGTCACATGTACCGGCACCCAAGCTAGAGAGTGCCTGTTACCCAAGTGACAAAAAGTCCCACCTCCTGCTCTGCACAAACCATCTGTGGAGACTTTGGAGGCCATGTCAGCAGAGGTAATTAGTGTCAGCTGCCACCGTTTGTGAGCACAAAACAATCCCAATAATTCAAGTTCCAGGGAGAGCCTGACTCCAGGAGGATAAAAGACGAAGAGAGGGCTCTGCTGGTGGTGGTCATTTTGGTGGCTCTCTCCTCTGGAGAAGTGCAGTGGCCCAGGTGTGGGGACAGGACGCAGCTCTTAGCCAGGCCCTAAGTCGAGGTGTGGAAGCAGTTACAAGGCTGAGTGGGACTGAAAGGTAAGTCCACTTGCCAATGAACCTTTCCAGCCAGTAGAGCAGCCTGCCTAGCTCAAGCCATTGCAGTTTGCACTCCAGCAATGACAAAGCCATTGTGCGCCTGTGGCCCAGTGTACAGGAAAGGACACTCGTAGCCTGCTTGGGCAGACCTGAGAGTTCCTTGGCTCTGTGGCAGAGAAAAGAGCCTTTGGAGCCAAAGAGAGCCGGGTCAAATTCTAGCTCTGTGTCTCTTAGAAAAACCACCTAATTTCTCTGCCGCTCAGTTTCCTGTTTGACAGTTGGGAGCACAGTACCAGTAGATGACTGTGATTATCAAACAAGACAGTGTAAAAACATCCCGCAGTGCCCAGCACTAAGCGGGTGGCCGCCATTATTTCTGTGACGCTCCAGGGTCCATGCTGTATCTGGCCAAGTACCCTGGCACCAAGCCCCGGCTTTGTCTATGCTCCTCCCCTTCCTCGAGAAGGTTAGGCCCTGGGAAGAAGCTCAGCCAAAGAGCCTGGTGAAGAAAGGGCCCCACCGCAGTGGTGCCTTTAGGAGGGAATCCGCAGGGACAGGGGCCGCTGTGCGGTCTGGGGAGAGTCTGCACCTCTCTGGGCCTCCACTGTCGCAGCCCTCACCTGGGAGTAAGGACAGCTGTCCTCCATACCCTCACTGCAGGATTGGAATAATCATGCCTCCTTGTAATAAATGGCCAGCAAGACCCATGCTATTGCCCCATCCTCTCCCATAGCAGGTGTTTGGGGAAATACTTCAAATGGGGGGGCTGGGGCAGGATGTAGGGAAGACTCACCAAGAACATGGCAGGGAAAGCCCTCTGCAAACCAGGTGCCCCTGAGCTGGACCATTTCCCGGTCACCTGAAGCCCATTTCTGGTGCGCATGTTTCAGCTTCCCAGGTGCACGGCATTGAGAGCCCTTGGCCTGTGTGCAGGCCATGGAGAGGAAGAGTACTGTGGACAGCACCATTAACTTCCCCTACCAGGACCTGGCTTCCGAGGTGATCAGGCGCAGGGTCGCCATGGCCACCAGGTACCCGAAAGTTCTCTTCAGGCTTGCTTGTGCAAGGGCAGGGTAGGAGGGGAGGCTTGGAATGAAGGATAATGGCTGAGCCCCACCAAGGGCCCAAAACTACAGGAGATGCCGAGTCACATAAATATATTCACCTGCTGGTGCTAGACGCCTCTCGGGGAGGAGGAAACCTCTGCTGCTGTGGGAAAGAGAACCTCAAGGGGTGGTGACACTCTCCTGTGACTGTCTGTCTTGTGGGCAGTGGAAAGAACCTCACACCAATAGCTTTTCTTGGGTGCAGGGATCACAGTACTGCTTTGTTGACACAATGCAAGGATGAAACATATGTTTAAAGACACAGTTTGGGCACAGCTTGGCCTCCTAGAAAGCTCAACCTTATTTCTACCAAGGCAATAGGCTCCCTGCAGGCGCACACTGTGTATGTCTCCTTCATCACTGCGTGCCTGACACCGTGCCAGCAGACAGCGGATAATGTGTGCTCCTGGAGAAAGACCAGAACTTCACCAGTTGCTTGGCCCAAAGCTTGCCTGAGGTTTGAGTAGCTAGCTGTCCATTTCAGTTTTAAAAGGCTTCACTTGCCTGGGACTTTCTCCTGATGGTAGGTTTGGTACATACAATACTGGATGCTGAGTTGAATTTGAATTAGAATTGTGATCCTCCTGCCTCAGCCTTCCAGAGAACTGGATTATAGGCATGCACCACCACATCTGGTTAACACCCTGTATCTTTGCTGCATTTGGAATGCCGGTGACGATCGGTATGACGATGCCTAAGATCCCAATCCAGTGGGGTACTTGAGGAACCCCATAAAGACATGAAGAAAATGGCAGGGCACCAAGTGATTGCCTTCGATGTAGGCCCAGGTCCCCAGATGGTGTCAGGAGGTTATGTGCAAGTTCTGACCCTTCCTGATGGGAAGAAAGGTGCTGAAAGGCCGCAGAAGCCAGTGCGGGCTTCTTCACTCATTTCCAGCAAATGTCAACAGGTTAGAGCAGTTTCCTTGGGTCATTTAAGTGGATTTAAAGTTACCTTGCCAGTCTTGGCAAATGTGACCCTCAGAATACACAAGTGGCCTAACATATCTCAGCCAATGCTCAGCTCATAATAAGTCTAATGTTGCAAATGAGAATAAGCAACAAATGCTGGCAGAGCTGGCACTTCTAGTTTGAGCTTTGTTAAGAAACACTATGAGCGTAAAATTTTCACTAAATCTAACACAGCATTGTTCAAAGAAATGAGTAAACTAAAATATGAACTTTCATCTAATATTGTTCCTGATGACCCTTGAGTTTAGAGTTTATTGGGATATAAAATATTAGTAAACTGATAGAAGTTCCATATACTTCCTTGATGCATATTATATGTATACAATCTAATATATAATAGATGGAATATAATCTATTATATATTACATTGTGTAACATGTAATCTGTGATACATTGTTACGTCTCTCATGGATTCTGTCATACATATCTATACACGGGTGCTAGAAACCTTTGCTGATAGAGGAGCCAATTGACACCCCTGGTTTAAACCACGAAGGTGGGCATCGTATCCAGGAGGCTGCGCTCTCTGTGCAGAGGGAGAGATTGACAGTGTGGGGCCTCCCAGCCCTTGGACACCATCACTATCCCCTCACGTCCCCTGGCACCATGAACAATCCGCTCTTATTGGGAAGTGGTGCCAAGCAGGAAACTTAGACCCAAGTTTGGACCCCAGATCTACTCTTTCCTGGCCACTTACCCTGGGCACATCACTTTCGGTTGGAACTTCCTCAGCTGAAAGACCCTAGAATTGTTATGGGGTGTGGCTGAGAATCTGCATGTAATGAGTTTATATCTCAGAGTTTTAGATACTGGAACATACTAAGCATTCAAGGAAGAATTAAATTTAAATCTGCAACAGTGGGGCATGCAAGTGCCATTCCCTCCGAGGGTTTGCCCAGTGCTGAGCAGGATGGGAGAGCCCTGCCTACTTCGTTAGACAGAGAAAAACCCTGAAGGTTGCAGTGGGGCAAAATCGGGCAAACGGGAAACTCCAAGTGAGTCTAAGACCTGAGGGTGCTATAGCTGAAATGCAAATGAAACCCCGAGGCACAGTATGGAATCTGCAGAGAATGGCCGGTGGGGATGGAGAGACCCAAGGTGAGGGTGGTGGGGATGAACTTTATGCGCTATCTCAAGAGACCCTTCTAGGATGGGAAGCATAGGCCCCAGCTCTGTTGGTTTCTTAGGACCAGTGGAAACAACTGAGCTTTCTCTGAGAAGAGGAGACTCAGGATTAAGTAGAGGTCTGTCTGTCTGTCTCCCCCTCCCTGTCTGTCTGTGAGGCAGGACAGCTCTGTAAGTGTAGGCACAGGAGTCTGGAAGGATGTCTTGACACATTATGGTCTACTTTAGTACATGTGGCATTTGGGTGTTTCATTGTCTTTTTGTCTGTTCTTTCGAATCCTACCTTTATTTGAATAACCTATAAAATTCCTTTCCTCTAGAGCAGAAATTACCAAGAAAAATAGTGAAGCTAAAGAGAAGGCCTGCCAATCAGATACGGAGATCGAGGCTTCTCCCAGCAAGACCAACCTCATGGTACCTCCTGCTCCACCACCTTCTCCGGCCGAGGAGTCCACTGCTTCCTAAGCAAGTACAGTTCCAATTATTTTGAGGTGGACCATTATATGAGACTCCAGCAAGCCGTTTCAGCAATGTAGAGGACTTGTCTTTGAAGACTGTCTTGGAAATTTTTGTTCTTTCCTCTTTCTTCTCCTAGCGACACTGCCAGTTGTCCTTCCTCCCCCTTATGCACTCAGAGGGATTTGGGGTTTCAAGCTGAGCCTCTGTGGATGTATCTGATCTTTAATTTATGCTGTCCTGTGGAATGCTTGCAGCAGTCGGTTGCATTTGAATTTAAAAAGTTAAGCCAGCATCGTTGTTTATTACTGAATTTGAATCTGTAAAAAGTTCAGTCTCTGTGACTTAATTCTAAAGACCTGAGGTCCAGAGAATCTTGAAGTGTTTCAGTTTTCAAAACTCAGCCAGATACCATAGTTTTACAGCTCATTCATTCCCATTTAACCCATCCCTTATGCTGGGGGTAGAGTGGCTGAGTTTTAAATGTAATTGACTTTTTCAAAGTTTACTGATAGGGGATTGAGGAGATTTTCACTCTATAAACAGAAAACTCTGCCTTGAAAAGCAGTCAGTACAGAATGATTGAGTGGGAAGAAGTGTATTTCCTGGGGCCCTGGGCTCTTCCTAAGGAAGGTGAAGCCTGGAAGCTGGGGATGGAGTTAGGTGCGGGACCGCTGGAGTGGAGGGGACAGCACGTGCAAGAGGCTCAAGGCAGAGTGTCCCTGCTGTGTCTGAGGGAGATTAAGGAGGCCAAGTGGGCTTGGCTGGAGTAGAGTGGACTGGGACAGTACTGGAGCCTACGGGCCTTTGTAAGAACCCTGACTCTGAACGAGATGGGAAACAGACATAAATCTGGCTTGCACTGCAGCAGAATAGGCTGCCATGGAGAGAACAGGCCGTGCAAAGGGAGAGGAAGTGGTGGAGATGCTGTCACAGCCCTCGAGGAACAAGACAGTCATTTGTAGCAGGTAGGGTGCTAAATGTGGCCGGGCACTGAACCTGTTTTTAAAGATAGATTGGATATAGGCTATGGAAGAGATGGGCAAAGGATGATTCTGATGTTTTTTGGTTTGAGTAACAGAGGGATGGAGTTCCATCTGCCACAAGAGGATCAGATGTGATCTGCCTGGGGGCAGGGGTAGGGACTCAGGTTCAGTTTTTGAGAATTATATGTCTAATAGACATCTAAATGGAGAGGTCAAGCAGGCAAATGAATATGAGTGTAAAGTTCAGGGCTCATGACTGTGTGGACAGAGACACTTAAGGGAGCCATCAGCGTGGTGGAAATGGTATTCAAAGCCCTGATACTAGATGGGATTAGCAGAGAAGTAAATAGACAAGAAGCACCTAAGCCAAGGCCGGAAGTACTTTAGCCTCAAGTGGTTGGGGCTAAAAGGAGGAACCAGCAAAAGACACAGCAGAGCAGTCAACAATGCAGGAGTGTAATGTCCTGGAAGCTAAGAGAAAGTTTTCTTCTTCCTTCTGTTTTTCCTTCACCCCCTTCTTCTATCCCAAAGCCAGAATCACAGCTGATGGAGAATAGGAGAGGAGGCCATAGGCAGGGTGTGCAAAAGGAGTTTGCCTCCCCCTGGGAGCTCCGACGGCTCACCTGATCACCTGATCACCTGATCACCTGATCACCTGATCACCTGATCACCTGATCACCTGATCACCTGATCACCTGATCACCTGATCACCTGATCACCTGATCACCTGATCACCTGATCACCCACAGGTTCACACATCTGAAAGCAATAGGTGTTTAACAGGGTAAATTAACACATGCGTTCTGACCTTTAGGTTTTCTAGTCTTTTAAGACTCTGCTGTCCACGAATGAGAGTGGTGATACCCAGTTGTTATGGACCATGCTGAATTCCTCCACTCTCTAAGTTGAAGTCCTGATCCAAACGTGCTGAGTGTCCCTAAGTCCAAAAATCTGAAATCTGAAGTGCTGCAAAATCTGAAATTTTTTGGATGCTGATGTGACACCACAAGCAGAAAATTCCACACCTGATTTCATATGATAGGTCAGGAATGGTGCAGTTACACTGAAAATATTAGATAAAGTTATATTCAGGCTGTATGCATAGTATGTTCAAGATGTACATGTGACACAAATGCGTTTAGATTTGCATTTCATCCCCAAGCTATCAAATGACATATAAGTAAACATTCTAAAAATCTGAAAACAAAAATTCCAAACACTTCTGATCCCAAGCACTTTAAACCTCATACTTTGGAATGTGATCGTCTCTGGATAGTTGACGTTTCAAGAAGTAAATTCCTTTACACTAAAGCCATTAGGGTGAACCTTAATCCAGTGTGATGACTGCCCTCATAAAAAGGGGCATTGAGAACACAGGCACACAAGGGAAGAGCTGGTGAAGACAGGGAGAAGACACCAACTGCAACCAAGGAGAGAAGCCTCAGAAGTCATCTTGATCTTGGACTTCAGCTTACAGAACTGCAAGAAAATAAATGTCTGCTGTTGAAACCACCCAGTCCTCGGTATTTGTTATGGCGGCCCAGGTCCACTGCTACAGTAGCAGAGAGAGACTGAGATTCCATCCTCTCCCCACGTACTCACTAAATGTGTTGTTTTAAAGAGGATTTATTGCCAGTGCATACGGAAAGTCGAATTCAGTTTTGCTTTCCAAAGTGTAGCCTCAAGACCTTATGGGAAGGAGAATCCTTTAAAGCCCAGACCATGCTTTGAAGAACTGGTTCTCAAAGGCTGAGCCCTGGCACCATGAATACTAAATGGGAAGGCACAGACTACAATGCCCCACACCTGTAGTTTGAATCAAGTCTGGGGAGGCAAAAGCCCTCAGGGCAAAAAAGCTTAGGTTCTGAAGTGCTCCAAACAGGATTTAAAAAACAGAATAATGTGGGGCACTTGAAAGCAGAGATGAGTGCCGGCTTCCAGCCCTTTGTTCTTGTAGGAGATGGCAAATCTAGCCCAGAAATGGCTTAGCACCAGCAGGGGGCAGCAGGTGAACAGCAAAGGAAACCTCCTTCCTGTGGGGCAGGCCCACTACTGAACCGTCCCTGTTTGGGCATTGGGGGATAAGCTAGAGACAGGCAGCATGTCAAAAAGGATCAAAAGTTTGAGTCGTGCTTGGGCAACTTAAAGGAATGGAGGTCTTGGGTTCAATCCCCAGTGCAAAGGAAAGAAAATCTGGACATCAGAGTAGGGTGGCAGACCCAGAAGTGACTCGGGAGACATGGATGTCAGGAGTTCATGCTGGGATCCATACTGACAGCAAAAGCAGTGTAGGAAACTGCCTGGCTTCCTCCCCTCAGTCCTAGACAGCCCCAACCCTTGCCTACCCCAAGCATAGATGCCACCTTAGGGACAATGAGAGAGGAGCGGAATGAGCTGACAACTTATTTCTGCTATTAAATAATGCTATGGGGATTGGAGGGAGAATGAGAAGTTATTTAATGAGAACAGAATTTGTTTTGTAGGATGGAAAGTTCCGGAGATAGACGGTAGTGATGTTGCACAATATAAATGTATTTAATACCGCTGAATTGTGCTATTAAATGCCAAAGTTGTGTTGCATTTTAATCACAGTTTTTCAAATTGGAAAAAATGCCATAAGGTTTGTTTATCTGAGGTAGTTGTTTGCAAAATTAATACTCATGACAACAGATAAGTACCAAAGGGAAATGAGGGTGAAGTAAGGGAGAGATGGAAAGATCTTTCAGGAAGGGCCAAGAGCATACAGAGATGGAGGTAGAAAAGTATGGATTCCATGGTTTGCCTGGTGTCTTTCTGGGCAAAATCTCAAAACCAGGCACAAACCACAAGTTTGTTCTCCCTCCCCCCTTCCCTTCCCCTCCGCCCTCCGTTTCCCTTTCTCTTTCACACACACACATACCTTGCAATCACATACCCATATCTCCCAACCCAAAGAGAGTATCTGATGCTGGAATCTGTGCTCTTAACCAAAAATTTCCACAAAATTCAAGGAAGATAATGTGTAAGATAATTTTATTTCACAGGGCAAAGGGTTATATAATGCCCAACTGATTTGTATCTGAATAATACATCCAATTACACCAAATACATCTCACACATATGTTCAATCCTGGCTTCAAGAGCTTTTCCTCTTCTTTTAGAAGTGCCGCTTTTGATCATGGCCCACGGGAACCATGCAAATTGCAAGAGCAAAGATTTAACAAAGACATTCCTAGTCCTTCTATCTCTTGCCCCAAATTGCCATAAAACTGGAACTATTTTGGATAAACAGTCCTTTAAAAAGAATATCGATTACGATGTGCAGTTGCCTAACCCTGCAGACCCCTGTCCTTGTATGGTCAGACAGCGGGCAGGCGCCGTCTCCTAGGTTAGTGAAAGCTGCAAAGCAGAAGCACGGGCCTGCCCGGCGGGCTCTCCCTTCAGTCCCTTCCCCTCCGGGGTCCTGGATGGCGTCGTCTTTGGCCTTTGCTGCTAAGGCCTGAGACTTCTCACAGCTTGGCGAGCTTGATGTCATAGGTGACCATGTTGAAGTTGTCCCAGGCGAACAGCTTCCTCTCTAAGGGGTTGTAGTCAACCATGCTGGTGTATTTGTAGTGGTTCTTGAACGGGATGGTGAGGCTCGTGCTGCGCCCTGTGCCAGTGTCGTAAGCAAAGTTGACCGTGGCATCGGCTGCCGAGTAGCTGCTGATAGTGTACAAGGTACCGCAGATGACAAAAGCATTGGCGACTGACTGCTTACGGATGTTGGTCTCCCAGGTTCGCTCAAGTTCCAGATTCTCTGGGTTCAGCTGGGAGAGGACAATGGCGCCTTTGGCCTCCTCGGTGCTGTAGATGACCCACAGGCCGGTCTCATCCACAGCCATGTCCATGTCGGTGTAGCCTCCCCAGGAGTACGAGAACTGTCCATGGTAGCCGGCGCCGGGGATTTCCTTCCTAGCCTTCACTGCCTCTGTGTGTAGCTCGTACCTGATCACGGTTCTGGTCTGGGCGGCCTGGAAATAGAGGCTCCCCGCGTACACCACGGCTCCTGTGCTTTCCAGCGGCCGGGGCAGCACGTGGACCTTGGAAGGGTAGCCCTGCGCGAAGTCGCTGAGCAGGCTGTACTCAAAGACCTGGCGGATGTCTCCGCCAACCGTGTCAATTCTCCACGTGGTCTCCGCGGTGTAGGGGGGCGTGGGTTTGGGGTCTCTCATCCACACTCCGTACTTGCCAGTGATTGTTTCTGCAGTCCTCAGAGTGACGGGCTCTCCCACCCACACCAGCCGGCCACATCCTGAGGGACAAAGCACAACAGTTCGATCCAAAATCTTTCCACAAACATAGCCACAACGTAGAAGCTGGGCAGGCAGAGAAACAAAGACCCTACGACAGACCCCCTGGGTTTAAATCCAGTCACCTGCCGGCTGTGTGACTTTCAAAAAGGCATCTGTCTCGAAGCCTCAGTTTTCTCATTGTAGAGGGGATGGTAGTGTTTTGGATAGTGGGGCTCTCGTAAATTTTAGATGTAATTAAGCATGTGAGGTGCTTGGTATTGATCAAGTACGCAGTGAATGTTCAGTGATTGATCTGCAATAGGAACTAAACTTCCCTTTATTGCTAGTTGTGAAGATAGGTTCACCTGCAGGTTTCACCTGAATCTAGATTGTTCCATGTGAGCCCAGCAGGGACTCGGGGTGTTCTTTACATGACTCTCTATCTGACTTTTACAACTTATGTATTTTGTTATTTAAAAGATAAAGACAAAAATCAGATCATTATAGGAATAAATTTTTTTGTCTTTTGAGACAGTTTCACTATGCAGTTCAGGCTGGACTTGAACTCACTATGTAGCCCAGGGTGGCCTCAAACTCACAGCAATCCTCCTGCCTCAGCCTCCTGAGTGCTGGGAATACAGGCATATAAAGCCCTATGGGACAGGTCACAGTGTATGCATCATCTTAATACAATGAAACCTGAATATGATTTTTTAAATATACTGAAGAGATGGTGGAAAGTTTGAATATAGCAGAATCAAACTAAATCTGTTTTAAGTGATGTTTTCAGTTTCCTCATAGATGGTAAACTCTGTTTCCTGTTGGTGTCTCAGAATCGTATTTTAGATATTTCATAACCTCCATCCCATCAGTGCGAGTGGTCATTGTCAACAACATGGACAGTTGATGTTTCTGGAAACCAGAGGGTTTTTTTTGTTTTTGTTTGTTTGTTTGTTTTCCTTCTTTTTTCAGTACTGGGGGTTGACCCCCAGGACCCGCACACACTGAGCTATACCTCCAGCCCTATTTTAATTTTGAGACAGGGCTCACTAAGTTGCCCAGGCTGGGCTGGAACTTGCCTCGGCCCCAATCCCACTCCCCCCACACTGCCGGGATCACAGTGTGCACTAGCACAGCAGAGGAAAACCCCAGGTTTCCGTGAGGAGACCCTGGAGAGGGGAAAATTGGACTCTTCTTAGATGATTAAAGCTCAGTAAAAATGCCGTTGACAACAGACCGTGCTGAGAGCGTGTGTGCTCTACACCTGGGCCTAAGGTAAAGCCATGAAGGAAGCACCAGAAACTGATTTGCCCACTGCCATTGGTTCAGTGTAACCATCAAGTGAGCAAATAAACACCTCTCTCCTCCTCCCCTGGGGTAGCCCAGCCCAGCCTTCCAGGGGCAGGCCAGAGGATATGGGGCTCTCCCAGGGAAAGGCTGACTTCCTGCACACCCACCCTGACAGAGACACAGAAGGGGTGCCCTTCCTCACCCTTCCCCCGCCTCTGCTCCCAGTGAATTCCCCCCACTCCACCCCGTTTAAAGTGTCTCAACTGGGGTAAATATACCAGACAAGGACCACGTGAGCTCAAAGGAGAAGAAACCCAAGTTCATACCACTGCCTCCCTCTCCAGTCCTGGGACGGTCCGAGGGGCTCTCCTGCAAGATTCCGGAAGCAGGGACTTCAGTTAACTCTGACTTCAGCTCTTGGAAGGCCAAATTGTCTAAATTCCACTGAGGAACTGTATTAAAAAGAGACAAAACTGTACTGTGATAAGAAATGACCCTGTGGATGGCAGCATTTAAATAGGCTCCCAAAACACGATTTTTTGAGATTTGCTCTCAGATGATTGAGGCCGGTACGGGGTGCTGGGCAAGGGAGGGTAAGTGTGATGGCACAGTGCTGGTAAGTGCTGGAGCTAGAGTTCATTCTTCTCTAGTTTTGTGACCACCTGAAAAATTCCATAATTTAAAAATCTCACAAATAACAAATTGAAGAGTGATGTGTCTAGCAGAGTTGGATATTCAAAATAAAGTAAGACTTTACACAATTAAAATTATTTGCACCAGAAGGGCTGATTTAAGAGTAGGTGAGGTGATTTCAGGGATATTAAGCAGGTCCTTAGCACTGTCTTAGATGTCAGAATTTCAACACTTAAAACTGTTGTTTCACTTAAAGGTTTTTGCTCATCATAGCAAATATCTTCTAACAAGTAACACATTAAGTTTTTTGTTTTTGACATATATTCTGACGGAGACAGGTAGATCATAAATTTGAGGCCATCCTGGACTACAAAAACAATCAGTAATTCACATATCTCTCACCTTAGACATTTATATTTCTTTCTGCTAGAAACATGCAAAATCCTTTGTAGGTATTTTGAAATACGTTGTTAGTAACATATTAAATGTTATATTAATATGGAAAAGTGTTCCATCAGATTCATTTCTGAGGCACATTTTCCATGAGGAAGGGAGAGCGTCTGTGGGGTTCTCATGGGAATTTTGCAGAACTCTGAGTAGTAGGAAAGGAAAGATTGTGTGTGACACAGGTTAGACGTGCAGTCATCCCTGTGTGCCACGCTTCCCTATTTTGCTTAGGATTCTGATCTTAGGGCGGTTCTTAAATCTAAGGCGGAAGCAGTGGCCACAAGGAACAGGACTAATTTTTAAATGTAGGTTTGACTACTCCTCAGGTATCACGAGGCCCATAGGTGAGGAGGCACTTGCCACTGCAAGGATAGTTTGAGAGGCAGGGCTGTAGCTCAGCAGCGAAGTGGTAGCCTAGCATGCGGAAGGCCCCAGGTTCAAGGCTTCCCAGCACCACACACACATGGTTTGAGGCAAAACTGTGGAGAAGGTGGAGAGATCAGAGGTTACCAGGGAAATGTATGAAACACAGAGGATTTATAGAGCAGTGCAGTGACTCTAATGGTAGATACTTGTCATTCTATGTTTGTCCAAACCAACAGGATGTACAACACCAAGAGGGGTCCCAGTCATAAACTATGGATCTGAGCGATTATGTTGTCCACGTAGGGCCATTTCTCAGAATCTGGTCACTGAACAGGTTTCTTGGGTTTGAACAGGTTTTCTGGGGGGCACTGCGAGCCACACACCCCCCCCCGTACCTCACACCTTCTTCCTCTATGCACCTGCACACGCTACTTTATTCTGTAGCTAGGATGATTATTTAATGCAGTGACTTAACTGAGAAAAAATGTCTGTTAAGAAAAGCAGGAGTACACAGTGAAAAGAAAATTAAGAAATGCCCTCTTTAGCCACCGAGGGAATGAAGGAAGTGGGAAGAAACAAATAATTAAAGAGACTTACTTCAAGATAGCTAAGATATTAAGCACTGAAGAACAGCACAGAGAGAGAGAGAGAGACAGGGAGAAAATGAAAACAGACAGTCCACTAACATGGATAGGTCCTTTCATATTTAAAATAATTTTTTTTCCAAGAGTGGTGACACACTCCTGTAATTCCAGCACTCAGGAAGCTGAAGCAGGAAGATCATTGCAAGTTCAAGACCAGCCTCGGCTACAAAGTGATCCCAAGGCCAGCCTGAACTGCATGGCTAGACCTTGTCTCAAAAAGACAAAAAAATTATTTTTTAATAGAAATTATGTGACGTGGTTCCTTCAAAGTTTCAGAGAAATAAAGTAAGGACTGCTAACTGTACCTTCGGAAGTTCAGCTGTTGCCACCACTTACTTAGTGTCTACTGTGACCCTGGTGCTATGTTTGGTGTTTGTTATTCATTACCTCTATAAGTTTCACACAAGTGAACCTTGTTATCCACATGTTCAAAGGATAGCAGAGTCCAGAAGGCCTAAGTAACTGCCCAGTGTGTCAGCCTTTTGTTGCTATGACAAAGTACCTGAGAAAAACACGTTAGAGAAGAAAAGGTTCATTTTGGCTCAGTTTCAGAGGGTCCAGTCCATGGTTTCAGTTCAGTTCATTATTTGTGGGTCTGTGGGGAGGCAGAATGTCAGAGTGGAGGAACATGATGGCAGAAAAAAGCTGCTCACCCCAGAGCACCCAGGAAGGAGAGAGAGGGAGAGGGAAAGGTCCAGGATAAGGTACAATCACCACGGTCACAGCCCCATGACCTACTCCCCTGACCTAGCCCCACCTTCTGAGTTTCTGTCACTTTCCGTAATACCATCTAATTATGAATCCATCAATGGATTAATTTACTGGTGAAGTTACAGCCCCCATGATCCAATCACCTTCCAAAAGTCCCACCTCTGAGCACATGAACCTTTTGGAGGACACTTTGGATTCAGACAAAAACACACAACTAGCAAGTGGTGGGGCTGGAACTTGAACCCATGCTTTTCAAGCCCATGGCAGGCATGCACCCTTCTACCTTGGGGTGGGGAGCTGTGTCCGCTGCAAATGTCTTTATTGCCTCTCAGGGCTGATCATGTCCACATAAGCCCTCTGAACAACAAGGCATATTTCTCCTTTGATGTGAGCCCAGTGTCCAACGTCTCAGTAGGGAATCCCGGAGGGACACCACGGGAGAAGGGAAGTCTGTTTCCGTGGCCTCTTCTGGTCATCTGTGTGTGTGTGAGGACATCCACAGCCCTGACCCAGCCACAGACCCAGAACCTGTTTCCTCTGTGACCCGACAGCCTCATCCTGGCCACAAACTAGCCAGAGCCCTTCACCGAGGAAACCAGACTCCCTGCCCTTCTGCTCACTCGCTCCCACTGTGCCACAGGTCACCTCCCTGCCTGCACTGGGACGGGTCCTGTCACAGCTGCAGACCTGCCTCTATCTCTGCTCTCTGGTCAGCCAAACTCTGTTTTTCCCAGTGAGATATGACCCCACCCCCAAGTTTATCCCCCCGTACCTGCTTTATCCCAAGGGGGCCATATAAAGTTTATTTATATCTTGCAGTTTCTTTCATCAGAGTTGATGAATCTTTATATAGAACTTCCCTGGCTTAACCTACGGTTCCCTGCCTCACTGGGCCTACACTGTCCCCTGGAGACTGGGCAGTGGCTCAGGACCCCTGGGAGTGACCCACTCAGATCCCAGGGAGCTGCCCCATAAACACAGTTCCCAGCTCTGCAGCCAGCGTCTTGTCCTCCCATCGGCTCTTCCATCTCCACTGCCACAGAAGAAGTGGCACAGATGCCTGGCCAGGGCTGAGTTCCTGTCCTGACGCTGCCATGGCCCCCAAGACTCGGAGTAGGAAGCCCTTTGGCTCTCCCTCCCTCTTCCCTTGCTCCTTGCAGGGACCACACCCCACACACATTCCTTGGAGTAAACAAGAACCACAGTAAAACAATGTCAGGGAAAGGCCTCCTGAAGGACCGCAGGGCCAGTTCCCAGCTGGCAGGTGGGGTGGCTGGACTAGGAGCCCACTGGCCGCCTCTTGGTCCGGTCAGCCAGGAGCATCTGGCAGCAAGCAGACTCCCAGAGCAGAGCCATCTGGCGTGAGGACCGAAAGCAGGGACACGTTTGTGTGAAGGGGCCTGGACTGAGCCAGAAGGTGCCACTTCCTAGCTCGGTCCTGCTGTGTCTGGCATGTGTGACTTTGGGCAAACGGTCCAATCTCTCTGAGCCCTATATTTTGAGTTGCATAAATGTTACCAGTTTTTTCTGAAAATTACTTCAACTGTAAGTGATATGGTCCTCAATAGGGGAATGTCAAAACTCAAAATCCTCTGGAATATTTCGAAATCTAACATTTCATTCTGAAAGTGGAGGCAAAACAAAGAGGGATTATGAAAATATTAAGTATTACACTAGACAGTTAAAGATTTTAGGGCTTTTTGGAAGGAGTCCTGGGGATTAAACCAAGGGAGCAATGAGTTACATCCCTAGAGGCTCTTATGTCATTTTTAGTTTTGTGCGGGGTCTCACTTAGCTGCTTGGGCCTACATCAAACTTGCCATTCTCCCGCCTCTGCCTCCTGAGTAGCTGGGGTCACAGGCTTACGTTACTATGCCTGGCTCTGTTTTTTATTAAAAAATTCAGTCCCTTGATGTCTATTAAAAAATTTTTGGAGGTTTTATGTACCCTCTGCCCTGGCCTCTGCTAGACTCATATTCTAGATCTAGAGGGCGTGACCTAGAAGCAGAACTTATTAACTCATTTGCGTCCATAGGCAAGTGATATTTTGATGATTTTTATGAATATTTGCTATCGCAGTTTGAAAAGCTCATTCTTATTTAGATGAAGAGACTAAAGAGAAAGAGTATCACCAGGTTTACAGATTGTCACAAAGGTGAACACTGGCTAGTAGACTATTGTCCTGGCCACTGTGCTGACTAGTACCACCCCCAGGAGCAGGGTGTGTTGTAGAAATGTTACATATATTTTGATCACGGAAGGACATTTTACAAGGATGGAACTCCAGCGAAAGAAGCTCTTGGTAGCTGTAATCCTTTTGTTAGGTGGCCGCTACACCAGGCACTAAGCTGACCTGCAGAACAACCCAGAAGGCTCGTCGTCCATCCCTACCGGGGGAACAGGAGATCTGCAGCCTGTGTCAGACACCTCTGGTCACCCTGTCCTGCCCGTACTCTTCCACGTGGTACCTGCTACCTGCCCCGGCAATGTGACTGCGTAGGAAGTCTGCAAGAACCAGCCCAGCACCCACATCCGTGTGCCCTGGGGGGCAGATACCCTTCACACGTCTGTGGATAAGTGTCCCCCTGAAGGGTGGCACTGAGCTTTATCACCCACAGTGGTGACCAATTTAAGAAAAGCCCCCTTTTTATTCCTTCCCTCAACAACTCTCCCCTATCCCTGTTTTTCTTCCTGGGTATCATGGCCCATCTAAATCACCTCACACAAGCCCTCACCCCAGGCTCGGCTTTCTGGGGGACCCACCTGGGGAGAGGATGAGAAAAGAGAGGATGTGGAATTTTTCTTGGGACAATAATAACCAGCTGTAGTTTATCTTTAGGCTAAGTTGCATTTGTGTGTTTCCTGTCATGTATGTATGTATAAACAAGTGATTTCCATAATTCTAAGATTTTTTTATGGAACAACTACATAATAAAGTGGTGGTGACAATTTGAACAATGGGGGTGGTAAGGAAAATCCCACTTTCTCATTCTTACCTCTCTATCAACCTGACACCTCAAATCTCAATGCTTCAGGACTTGGCACTCCTGCCCACACTTAAATTCCAGCCCCTCAAAATATTTCTTGTCCCTAAATCTAGGATGTTGAAACAGATCTTTTGTTCTAAGCATTTCTGTACTTATTTGTCTCTTAAGGGTCTATAAACTAGAGGTCAGCTAGGGGCCTGCAGGTCCCTGGTCCTTCGGGACGGAGAGCAGAACGCTAATTGTAGGTCACTAAATGGCTAGGTAGCTGTAGACTACCGAATAACCTCTGGGCCTCAGTTTCAACATTTTCCAAAAGGAGCTGGATGCTGGAAAGGTCCCCTTCCAGCCCTACATTCTCCTTCTAATGTGATTTCCTGCTCGAAGATGATCCACTCCTAGAAAAAACTTCCAAGTTTGGAATCCATTATAATAGGATAATTCCCTGTCTCACAAGCAGAGCAGCTGGAAAGGACACAAAGAAATAACAAAATTAGACAACACATCTAATGAATTCCCAAAGGTGTGTTCAATGACCGCAGGACAATGTTCAAACATCGCCTCAGTTTTCGTGTTACAATACACACTCCACAAATCCACACAAGGGTTTTTTGTTTAGTGTGTCACTTCATTCAGTCAATGGCCTGAAATAATTAATGCTTGGTAACACTAATGTTAGCAGTAATTCCTCATTTATCCCCACAGACTCCAGTTCAAGTCCCTGATCTGACCAGCTAGGACTGCTCAGTATCTTAGGAGGTCATTTTCCCTTCCCATGCTGGGCCTGTTGGATTTTTTTGGAAAAAAGAATCCTGTATACCTGTTAGTATTTGACTTGAGCCCCGTAAGAATTATTACTTATTCCCAGACTTTTCTTTGTCATGTGGTGAATAAGAAACGCAGATGCAGAGAGTTAAACAACTTGCTGCAGGGCAGGACCAGGCCTGGCTGCCTACACTGTGCAGGCTGCCTTTTGCGTAGAAAGTTTGTTTTTTCAGAGTTGGGTGTTTTCCCATCGTGTTATTTTGGTGACTTAGAGAAAGATACCAGCCCAGGAACCATTCACTTAGGTTCACCATTGCTACTATTTTGCTACTTTCATTTGGCTTCTCTTCTTCTTCTCTCTGATGGGTCTTTAGTGAGCCATTTTAAAGCAAATCGTAAACACCCTGACACTTCAACCTTAAGAACTTGAATGCGAATCTGCTTAGAAAAAGGGTATTCTTCTTCATACTAGAATCCTATTATTTCACCCCCAAAATTGGAACACGCAGACAATAACATAATCTGATTAACAGTCTGAGCTCGTTTCATCACCTCTGCAACCCAGTCCCTTGTAGTTTCCCCTCTGCAGGCAGGAGGGAAGTAAGGACTGTACACTTCGCTTTGTTACCACATCTTTTAGTCTCCTTTGACTCAATTTCTAGTCTCCTTTATTCGTTCTTTTTCTTTCTTTCATGATGCTGAAGAGTTTAGACTACTTGTACTACAGTTGGATATGCTTATTTCTTCATGATTAGAAAGCTTACTAAACAGTGAACATTTGAGAGCACAACTTTCACAAAAAGTGACACAAATACTGTCTCTCGGCTATTGAGAAGGACATGTCCTTTCCTTAGCCCACATTCAGGAGCCACCTTCAAGCAAGCAAGGGCCAGGATGAGCAGAAGAACACCGATCAAAGCTAAAAGTAAAGGGTTGCATACTGAACAAGAAGAAAGACAACATGTTGAGAGAACTAACAGTGTTACTACCTCTTTATTTTGCCAATGAAGCATATTAAGAACAACAACCAAAAAAATTACCATTTATTATCCTTTCCTAGGTCTATCATCATCTCACCAGCCACTCCGATCATTGGCTTTGAGGAGCTGGGCTGCCTCGGTCCCTGCTCCCCACACCACGCTAGGGACTGCGGGAACTCTGCCATGGATAGACGCGAGGAGTTAGAACCATTCACTGACACGAGCTTTTGGAGCTAAATTACTAGAAATAGGTAAACGTGTTTGCTTGGCTCTCCTTAACTCAGCTAGCTTGTGCTAGATGTGTAGTCTCTGGGAGAAAGGAGCAAGCAGGGAGGGAAGCCAGGGCACCTATAACAGATCACCAGGGACCGAGACACTCCCCTCCCCATGGCATCCTTACCTTCCCGGGAGCCTGGTAGCAGGTCCTGAGAGGGGCCCCGGGCCTGGAGACACTGGCCCCTTCTCAGCCTCGCTACCTCCTGGCTGCTGCTCTCCAGCCTCCTGGCCAGCTCCTCATTCTCCTGCCCCAGTCGCCTCTTCTCTTCCTCCAGTGCTGATTTGTCCTGAAGGAGATTGCTATAGGCCACCTCCAGCTCTCTGGCTTGGGTCTCCAGCCGGTCCCGGTCCTTCCTCAGGGCACCCAGCTCCCTCTGCAGCCCCTCCTGGGTCTCCTGGGGCCCAGAAGCCTGGTCCAAGTTCAGCCGCTGGAGGAGGCTCTCCAGGGAGCTGAGCCGGGCTTTGGTGGACTCCAGCTCTGCACGCTGGGTGCTGCTGTCTCTCTGTAGGTCCTGGATGGCTGACATGGCCTGGCCCGGCTCAGGGCAGCTGGATTCATTGGGACTGGCCACACTGAAGGTGTACTGGCACCGGCCACTCCGATCATTGGCCTTACGGAGCTGGGCTGCCCTGGCCCCTGCTCCCCACACCACGCAGGCCAGCAACAGCAGCTGGACAGCTGGCATCTTGGGCCTGCAGCTGGAGCAAGTGCACAGAAGAGCCTCAGTACAGAGGTTGGAGGAGGCTTCCTCTGCAAATCTCTGCTGCACTGTGGGTGTGTGGACGGGTGGGCCTGCTGGCTCGTGCCTGAGCCCAAGAGAGGTTTATGTATCCTGGGGAGCCACCCTGCATGGGGGAGAAAGAGGTGGCCACGTGAGGCTGGGTGGAGCTGCAGAGGGGGGTTGCTCTCACACTGCCAGCTAGAATCTTAGGAAATAATCTTCCAGCAGTCTGCTTGGAATTTCTTTCTTTTCTTCTCTTTCCTTTTTTTTTTTAAAGAATGCCCACCATATGCACCCCCTACCCCAATGATACTCTCTGTATTTCTACTGTTGTGCACACATGTGTGCCAATACACACACACATACATGTACCTCATCCCACAGGAATACTTGTATGCTGATTCAAACAAGATTTCTAGTTCGAATCTCCAGTCCCTCTGCAGGCTGCTCTGTGCCAGGAGGTGTGCAAGGAGCCAGAGACAACGACATGCCTAAGACAGGGTCCTGTCCCTGCAGCAGGGACAGAGACAACCGCCAGCCAGAAGATTAAGCATGAGACCTTCCTAGGCTTCAGACATTCCCACAGAAGCTGCTGAAAGCAAAGATTCTTCCTTTGCTCATTAAAACACACGTGGATGTATCTTTAGGAAAACTTCCCAATTGTACTCTTGTATCTCAGGTACCAATGTCAACACTGGCGTGCTGAATGGGTTTTACTGTGTGTGTGTGTGTGTGTGTGTGTGTGTGTGTGTGTGTATGTGTGAATGCATTCATGCACACTTCACTATAAACCCTACTGGTAAAACCTGTGGAACTCAGATATTTTTTAATGTATAAAATGCGTAGGGTTACCAAGGAAACACATGATGTTAAATTATGATTATCAAAATTTAAAAAATTTGGACTATATATATATGCATCTTTATTAACATATTAAAACAAGATCTAGTAGAAAGCCCAGTTTCAAAGGAGTTTTGAGTGTAAACAGTATTTCATGATATCAGTAACAATTTAATAAGGTATAAAATGTCTGATTTCTCATGGTAAGGACAATATTATGGGTATCATTAATTTTGGGTTTATGCTGCCTTCATAAGGGAGTGTGATGTTAAATTTAGTTAGAAGGCTATGAAAATAATAATCTTATTTACTTTCCCTCCTAATTCATGAGCTTTCTGGCCTATAAGTTGATGAACCCTGCCTAACACTAATAGACACCATGTTGGGTCACAGTGGTGCCTACTTTTAGTGACAACTTCTCAGAAGGCTGATGCAGGAAGATTGTTTCAACCCAGGAATTCAAGGTTCAGTGGAGTAAGTTAGCAAGATCCATCTCATAAGCAAACACACACTCAGAAAGTCCCTTCACAATAACAACAAAACAAATGGGAAAACCCAACAAATATACCAAGAACTGTAATAAGTTCATGCAAATCAATATGCATGTGGTAGCTTTATAGGTACCATAACTGTTGGAAAAATATTTTGCCAAATATCTGTACCATCTTTAATATTTGTGTAGTAAATATTTCATATGTGCCCTGGCAGATTTAGCTTAAGACTGAATAAACACAACTCCCGCTAGGGATTCTATTTTTATTCACATGGTTGTAATGTTAAACCTGAACTTGAGACATTTACAAATCGTCGTCTCTACACTGATGAGGGACACTGTTCTCAGTTCCTGAGTCAGCTAGTAAACATCCCCAGAATGATTTTTGCAAATAGTCAGCAATAACTAGGTTTGAATCTGCTAGGTTTTACTCTTACGATTGTTTGTTTGTTCGTTTTGTTGTGAAAAGGACTAACATAATCCCTGTCTGCCCCTCTGTGGAAGAAAAGAGTAACCAGTAAAGAGAGCTGTAATTAATGCTCCTGTTTCCAGTTTATACTTTGTGACTTGCTCAGCATTGCTTTGCTTCTAAAAGGAGAACATAGTACTAGAATTAGGTCTTCCCTTCAGTTCTCTTTCCACAGTGCAGTCTGCTTCCTGTCATCCAAGACCACACACGCTGTAATTCCTTGCTACTCAGTTTGACTGCCTTTCAATGACTCTCCATCTTTCTCGCTCTTACTCTGTGCCCCTTCATCACCCCGTCAGCTGTGGGTCAGTCTGGGCATCACGGTCATCATGGAGCTGTGTCAGAGGTGAGAAGTTTAACAATCCTTGGTATTTTCATTTGTTCCAGTCTCTAGGTTAGTTGTTTAGTTTAATTTATAGACAGGGTCATATTATGTAGCCCAGGATGGTCTTGAACCCACTATGTAGCTCAGGCTATCCTTGGACTTGGGATTCTCCTGCCTCAGCATCATGAGCACCTGAGATTCAGGGATGCTCAGCCATGCCTGGCTCTCTAGCCCAGATGCGAAGGCCAGGTAGAAGCTAGCACAGGGCTGGGGATTTAGCTCAGTGGCATAAGCGCCTGCCTGGCAAGTGAGAGGTCATGAGTTCGATCCCCAGTACCAGAAAAAAAGAAGCTAGCACTGGTAATTCTCAACTGTCTTTATGGTTCCTGGCAAAAATCACTGTATAATAAGCTGCTTGTTGTCTGTTGAGTTCTCCCCGCCACTGTGGAGTCTGATGTGCTAAGAAGGACTGAGGGTGTCCACGTTCCCCCTTGCCTGATACCCGCTTCTCTGACCTCCCCTTCCCCCACCATCACTCGGCAGCTTGGGCTCTGCCTCCCCCGGCTCTTGGGATTGGTCTCTCCAGCAGAATCACCACAATGTTCGCACAACACACTGGGGCCACAAGGCCCTTACAAGTGAGGAAACTAAGCCTGGGGAAAGCAGGACTTGGCCAGGGTCACACAGCCAATGAATGGCAGGACCACAAAGAAAACCAAGTCTCCTGATTCCTGGGTTTTCCCCTTTCTTGCATCTGCAAGATCCCCGAAGTGCCTCAACTCATTCAGAAGATGGGAGAAACTCCAGAAGATGGCAGAAACTCCAGTCAGTTCTTCCGGGCAGTGCAGTGCCGTGAGTCAGTGCTCTGGGAAATGAGGTCACTTCCTATATCTCATTAAATGAGGCCTTCAGGGAAGGAAAATGCATGCACACCGCTGAGTGTGTGCGTGCTCATTTAAGGAAACCGCCTTCCTTCCTGAAGCAGAATCATTTTCTGCAGAGAGAAAAGGCTCACTGGCAGAAACAGGAGACTCCCAGCCCCAGAGCAGCCCTGAACATCTGGTCAGCTCTCGCCTGCCCTTTTCACCTCCCCGCGCGCCTGCTCCCTGCTGCCCCCCCACCCCGGGATTCTGGACGAGGACACCCTTTTCCCTCCAAGGAAGCTCTGGCCACTCCAGCTTCTCATCTTGATTATATTCCATCCCTATTTCCTTTCAGAGGTTTGGAGCCAGGGAGTCTCTGGCTCAGAAGTGCCAAGAGCAGAGATGCCCATGGGGTGCACCGGGCAGGCAGCTGGGTGTGTTGCTGAGCCAGCTTGGGTGGTGCGGCCTGGCAGGACCTTGCTGAAAGGCATCATGTGCAGTTACTCAAAGCCATGTTTACTTTCCTTCTCCTAGCACAGATTTAAGTTAGTTGGTTAGCTCTTCTTCTGCAGTTGTTCAAAAAGTCCAGAGAGGCAAGGCTGAGACGGCCGTTTGTTCCCAACATCCAGTGGATATACAAAATACACAGGATAGAAGGTGAGTGTTGAAATGTTAAATTTGTTACAGTAAAATGCACATTGCTGTTCACCGCCCTGAAATACTTCCCTTCTCTTTGAACACACCCATCATTCTCACTGCTTTCTGCAGCGGTTCTGGAAGTTGTCGTCTTCGATGTGTCTGTACTAGGTCTGGTCCTATGACTTCGGGCTCTTCCCCAGAGTCAGAAGGACCATGCAAATGAAAGCCTGAAACCTGTTCAGGATTTCAAGACAACCCTGACAATGCGACTAAAGACACGCAGGGAAGAGCACTTCCAGGACTGCTTTGGAAGTGGCAAGAAGGATGGGATAACAGAAAGAAGTAGGAGGGAGATTAACGGCAAAGTGTTTTTTACCGTAATTCATATATGTTTAAAAAATCTAAACATTCATCATAGTTTTCAGTCACACCTTGTAAGAGCCAAATAAATTTTCAGGGGCTAAAAGGGTGGATGAAAGAATCACAGAGAAATAGAAAGTAAAAGGCACCTAAGGAATTGGGAGTGAAGTAAGCAGTGGCAGCAGCTTGTAGGCTGCTGGGGACACTGGACGTCTCCCTGGGCTGCTCACAGGCCTGTCCCAGCTGGAGAGGAAACACCTGCTGGGGGCTTGGAGGGTTGCTTCCAGGACACAGCCTCCTCCCACAAACACACAGGTAGCCCCAAATGGCATGATGTGACGTATATGTTTTTTTCACCGAGGGGAAGGAAGAGGAGGCTTACCGCAGAAACATGGTGAATGGAATGGTAACTTGTACTTGTGTGAAAATGAGGACCAGGAAAGGGACTGATGAGACAAACACACAGTCTTGAGTGAGGGAGTTCATTCTAGCACCTTTCCCTCTCCGGCAAGGCTGGCTGGGATTACACCACCTTTCAAATCATTCAAATTATCCCTTATTAAGCACTGACTCTGTTCAAGGGCTAAGAAGCCGACACCAATGCGTCCACACAGACAGCAAGGAACTTTGGGGCTGCTGTGTTACTCACCAAAGCCGGGTACCAGAGAAGCCCAGAGAAACCAGACGTTTTCCCAGAGACAGGACAGACTTCCCAGGGACGCGGTGTTTGTAGTGGGACACGCTGGTTGGGGCCTTTGTTACAGGTCTGCCTGGGCCCTTTACATTTAGGTTGTGTCTGGGATGAAGCAATGCTGGTGACTTCTGGGTTTAACACAAACAGCACATTTCCTTCACTGCCAACTCCTGCCACCCTTTGACACATAGTGGCCCAAAGCAAGAGGGAAAGAAGGGTCTCAAACCAGAGTCCTGAACGATCTCCATCATCCAGTGTTTGTCTGGGGGTCGTCTAGTGCTGATCAGGGTAGAGAGTCAGAGCTGGTCCTGGGCCCTGGGGATTCTCCTCCTGCTGGGAGAGGGAGACCTCTTAGGGTACATCCCCACAGCATCAGCTACTCTCAGCAGGACCCTGAGAGCTCCAGATGTCCACCAGCATCTACTCCAAGTCAGGTCGCATGGGTATCATCACCGCAGCACTGCTGCCAGCTTTAGCATAGAGACTGTCCCCTTCATCCCGTGAACAGCTGAGGGAAGTCTTGTCGTCTGGCTTATTAAATGGATTTACCTCCAGCTACACATGGGGTTTCCATGAGGGCGCTGGGCCATATGGGGGATGCAGAAAGAGAGGCACAGAAAGAGAAACTGAGACCACCTAATCAAAGGGCCAAAGAGTAGGCCAGTTTGACACAGAGCATCTGAGCAATATTACAGAGGCCATGTCAGGTTAGTCTGGAGGAGGGCAGGAGAGTGATTCCTAATGACTTCTAGGAGCTGGGACACAGTATCCTGGGGTGCAGGGTTAAGAAAACCATTCCCATGGCTATGCTGGCTGTGAGTCGAAGTGATTACAATTGTTTTTAAAGAGTTTTTTAGGACTCTTTAGGAAAACTGGATTTAAAAAAAGGCAAATGCCTTGGGTGTCCCTGCTGATTTGAAGAGGCACAATTTCTGGTTGGCTTTTAACTGCCTTTTGTCTCACTGCTGTTTTATTGTTTTCCTTAAAAGCCAGGCTTAATTGTACAACCACCTAATCGCTCTCAGATATTCAAGTGTTCCCTCTCCCCATTTGCTTCTGCCTTTGGAAAAAAAATTTTTTCTTTTTTTGGTGGTACCGGGGATTGAACTCACAACCTTGCGCTTGCCGGGCAAGTGCTTATGCCACTGAGCTAAATCCCCAGCCCTTGGATAATTTTTATTTTGCTATTAATTTTCAGTCCTTAGCCTGACCCTCCTGAGCTCACCTCCCCACAGCAGTGCTATTTGATTTTTAAGTAATATTTGACTTTGGGATCTGATCAGGTTGTGCTTATTATGTCTTTCTCGTTTTCCCTCGGGTTTGGCCTGAAGTCCCTTTCTAAGGAGCACGTAATTGAGTTAGAAACACCTTTCTCTGAGTGCTTTTCCTTATTCATGGACCATTGGTTCTCATCATATTTTCCTGAAATTAAAAACAAGGGAAAGGATTACCTCTTCTCATCCTTTGCTCTCCTGACCCTCCTTTCTTGGGGAGGCGCCCGTCTTGTTTCTGTTTCTTAGTGCTGTGATGGGTTTACCATGTGAGAGAGAGCCCGGGTTTCCTGAAGAGCAGCGTCTCTCAGGAGCCATGTGGGCTCTCTCCTTGAGCTGACGTTCCCTCCTCCTGGTTCTCCGCCACCCTGCCAGAGGCTTATGGGATGCTTTAGCATCACTGGTCTCACTTAATTTCCACGGTTGCCCTCAGGAACACTGGGCAATGATAGTAATTCCTCCTTTATAGGTGGAGAAACTATAGAGCAGTGTGCTTACCTGACTACGTCAAGGTCACATGGCTGGTGGACAGATCGATGGATGGATGGGTACAGCCATATAACTGAGTATGGCTTTCTGAAATCTCCATCAGATTTCTAAAGTTTATGCTGTTCCAGGAAAGGCCCTCAAGAACAAACTTTATAAAGGCTCTTCACGTATTTTTCTCCACACCATCTCTTGCCTAGCCACTTGAGGGCTGGATTTGGCCGAGTGACATTATGGGTGTCACACAGTGCAGGGCCATAGCAGACATGATGACCACTGCCAGGTGACCCCGTGATGGGCTGGTGCAGTCTTGAATGAACCCTGCAGGCACCAGAAGGTGCACCCTGAGCAAGAGAGGGCTGAGAGTCGGGCTTCCCGCCTGTTGTAGCCTCAAGGTACAGATTTTTCATTCAAACTTCCTCAAGGAAGAGGTGTGTGAGCGTGTGTGGGGCACAGTATGGGAACAGAAGACGGTGTTCTAATTAAAGTCAAAGATGTCTTTTTCATAAAGCTCAAGTCCACTGTTCTCCCACCTCCCAGAAGTGTGCAGCCTCACTCCAGGGCGCTGTGCATCTCTGGCAGGTGACTCTTGACCCCACTCTCCGTGGGCCTGGGCTGTCCTCAGGAACAGCTCCACTGCAGGGCCCTCGGCCCCTTCCCTCTGTGTTGACGTGGTCTGCGTGTCTCCCAAAAGTCTGACAGAGAGACATCTAATCTCTGGAGCTGCCTTTTCTGAGTGACCACACTGGTCAGAGCTTGTCCATAGGGACCTGAAATGCTATCCTGAGGCAGAAACTCAACCTTGACCTAAAAATGATGTTTTGCAGTGGGAGTTGATGAAATAGAGGCCCACAGGCAGGAAAGATTCCCTTAGACAGAAATGTGAGATAATCAGCAGTTCAGAATCTGTGCCTCCAAAGTAACCTCTTCTTCACGTTGTTAAGGAAATGTGTTCTTTTGATTGATTATTTTCTTATTTGGGTGGGGG
>PVJX010019670.1:0-34923 GCA_004027295.1 Dolichotis patagonum | reverse complement strand
TTTGGGAAGTTTTCAGCTATTACTTCTGTAAATATCCTCTTGATATCATTTGGGCTGTCCCCTTCTTTTTCATTTATCCCTATTAATCTTATGTTATTTTTCTTTGCATCATCTTGCAGGTGTTGAATTGTTATTTCCTGATTCTTTGTTATTTTTAAAAGATCTTGTCTTTCCTGCTCACTGGCTGCAATCTGATCTTTGAGGTCTGAAATTCTATCTTCACTTTCATTGAGGTGGTTTTTACAGCTTTCAACAGAATTTTTATTTTCCTGTATATGTCTTTGAATCTGCTTTATGCATTCTGTTTGTTTCTTGTATTGTTCTTTCAGGGATTCTGTTTGCTTTGTTCCTCTAATTTTTTAGCTGTGTTTTCACTAGATGTGTTCACTATTTCTTTCACTGTTTTTATCAATTCTTCTTTTACCTGGGCAAGTATTTCTGATTTGAATTTCTCCATAGTTTTCCCTATTTGCATATTGATTTCATGTGATATTATTTCAGACATTTCAGGTGTATGGCTTCTTTTTTCTTCTATGTACACGGCTTCTAAGCTTTCTTGGGGAGGGCTAGGGCTTTGAGCCTGCCTTTTGGTCCTTCCTTTTGTCATTTTTCTATATTTCCTTACTTTGAGTGGTGTTCCAAAGCTTTCTCTGCATGTGTGGCGAATTACCTCTTACACCCTCAGTTCCTGGAGGGGCAGTGGCTCCCCCACAGGCTCTTGGCTTCCTCACAGTGTCCTAACTCCCCTCTGTGGGCTCCTGGCTCCTTAAGTTGTAAGGGGAATGCTGGGTGTGGTCACCCCAGAGCCTGTGGAATCTCAGGCAGGCCAGGCCACCGTGCTTTGTCCCAGGCAGGTCTGCAGGAGTTTCCCTGTGAGTGAAGGGTGGGCCTACTGGTCCCAAAGAGTCAGGCCAGAATGTTGGTTTCTGCAAAGTTCCTGGTCCCAAACAGACCTGGCCAAGATGCCAGTCTCCACAATATCCCCAATCCAAACAGCCCGGGCCACTCTGTGGGTCCTAGAGGTTCAGGTCCCAAAGAGACAGGCCGCGATGCTGGTCTCTGGGAGACTTCCTGGGGGGTGAAGCTAAATTTATGTTTTGATTGCCTGCCTGGATGTTGCTCAGAGTAACCATGACCTTAAGGGTCCACTGAGAGGCAACTTAACTCAAGCCTGAGACCCCACCTGCTCTGGATTTCAACATTTGTGATCTGACACAGTCATCCACAACCCAGGGTAGGGGCTTTCTGTTTATTCCCCCCCCCCACACACACACTTTCTGAGGTGGCTGATGCCTTGCTGGGGTAGGGGGAGAGGAAAGAAGTGTCACCAACTTACAACCTTCTTCCCTCTGATGGGATGAATACTGTTAGGCCAATGGTTGTAATTAGGTGATCAGAGAAGACAGCAAAGGGCAGCAAAGAGGCAGCCAGTGTGGAAGCTGGGAGATTTAATAGTCTCTAGAGGCTTTCATGACTTCTTTACCATGTCCTGCTTTAAGACCTTCACATCAACCTCTTCTTTATTCCTTAATATTGCTTCATACTCCATAGTCTTAGGAAAAACAATTACTCTTCAAGGCACATCCAATCTTTCCCTGTCACCAAGTGAGAGGAGGAGCAACCTTTTGGCTCTGAAGCACTGGGACAGAGTAGAGAAAGGATTAGTGAAAGGTACCCAGCAATGGGTGGGAAGAGAAAGAATCATGCTTTACTCATTTCCTCTCTTCTCCCCAAATGATTTGTGACATTACCACTCCCTATCTCTGATTCCTGGGCTCTGGGCCATCCTAAAGCCTTTCCTGCCCCACTTGGCTGAGAGCAGATGGAGACTGACAGATATCTCCTTCAGGAGCAGATCTCTTCACATCCATCCCAAAACAGCCACTCCTTTTCAGTCTCTGGCAAGAACAGCACTTCCAGACACCCTGTCCAGAAGGCTTGCAGCCCCTCCACACTGGCTTCTTCTCCCTTGGCTTTCCCTCTCACCAGCTGCTGTTACCCTAAGGTTGGCCCTTTCATCTTCTCCTCCATGAGCCTTGCCTGGGTCCCTTGGTTCTTCACACCTTGACCTTGACCATCCAGTCCTGTCTTGCTGGCAAGACTGCCACGTGTCCTCACAGGTTTTCTCCTGACCTGTATTCTTCCTGCTGTGGTGATTTGGTCAGGGGGTAGTGCATGCCTCATGAAGCCGCTCCCTCCCCTCATCCCTCCCCACAACAGACTTTGGCTTGGCAGCCTTCCCTCTGATGGTGACAGGTCCTTTATGCATCTGAGGGTACTTGTGAGAACCAACTGAGGCTGAGGAGCTGTCTTCTACAGAAACAGGAGGGATTATGCAGGCTGTTTTTACATGAAGTTCACATGTCCAGGTTCTATATCTTCCCATGCTGAGTGTGACCTAGCAACTGGGTCTCAGGACCTCCTAGTAGACCTGACCTTGGTCCTGAGGAGTCTAGGATAGAAACTCACCTGAAGGGGTGCTGAAGCCAGAGACTTCTTTAAATACCACCTGTCCAGAGTATCTAAGTCACAAGCCATCCACCCATATCTAGGTCACCCTCTCTTTGACTCCTACCACCAGCATTGAGTTTCTAGCTTTTATATTCATGAGTCTATTTTCAACTTTCCAAAGGATGCAGTTTAGGGCTCAGGCCTAGGAGTTGATAGCCAAGAAGTAATTAGCAGTCTTCTTCCAGCAACCTCTAGAGGAGGAAGTGAATCTTCTCCAGGAGATTGGGGCAGAGCAGGGTGCACAGCAAGGCTGTGGAAGCCCCCTTAAGGCAAAGAGCACAATGAGCCCTGAGTGCTTGTCCTTCGGGACAGCTGGCAGGTTCCCAGACAATGATTGCTGCTCCCACCCTGTCTACAGAAGCTGTCCTTTTTAAGGCTGCCTTTCCCAGGCAACAGAAGGTTTTCAGAATCCTGTGCGGATTCCTCCTGGGTACTGTGTGGTGTGGTGGATGCTCACATAGCCCAGGACTCCGGGGTTGTGGTGGGGTTGGGGAGCACGCTCCCTATGGAGGTGTATGGATGGGAGCTCTGAGATGAGCATAGGGAAGCTCTTAGGTGAGGCATTTGAGATGATGCTGATGATGGCAGGAGCTGCTATCCAGGAAGGTGACACAGTGCTACCAATGTGCAGGATGTGAGCTGGATCAGGTCCAGGGGAGCCCAGCAGCTGGGAGGATAGACTATGGAAAGAGAGACAATGGAAGGGACAATGACAAGAAAGACAACCAAAAGCGGCCATGACTGAGCCTCCTCTCCAGAGTAGTACCAGCTGTAGGGCACCTCCCTCCAGGGGGCTTCCTGGTTGGGACTTGACAGCAACTGCTGTCTGACACCATCGGAGGCCCAGAACAGCATGTCTGTAAGCGCGAGCTGGCCCTAACTCAAGGGTTCTCAAATGGTTATGTGATCAGTGGCTTCCACTGCTGTGACTTCTCTTAGAGAAGCCTAATGCAAGGAAGGAGACCTGATCAAGCACATGTACTCTCTACTTCTAGACACCCCAGGGGTTCTTGGGGGGAATGTGCAGACTTTCCTCTGAGCTCAGTGGGAAAGTGACTTCCAGGGAATAAATGAAATGTGGCTCCCTCTCTCTGGCTGTCAGCCAGGAACTGGGCAGCCACTGGTGGTCAGAGAGGCTCCAGCCTCACCCAAGAGTTTCAGGGTGAGGCCAGGCCCCCACATCACTTCAGAAGGTGGTGTGTGTTTTGGGTGACAAGGAGAACTGGAAAATGTCCTCAGTTCCAGTCTCGCCTGTTTAAGAACCTCCCATGTTTGTGCCTACTGTGCACAGTAATGACTCATGATTTCTTATTAGATGCATTCATGAACAATTTATTTGCTTATTGAGTCCTGATGGCTTCCTGTCTCCTAGCCTTGAAGAAAGAACCTTGCACTAAGTCATTCCAGCTGAGGCTTTAGGTCACCTTAACTTTGTAGGTTACCTTTTGGGCAGCTGGGTAAGAGGTTCTAAGGAAGAGTAGGAGAGGAAGAGAGGGCAGAGAGTCAGGCCAAGGACTGGCTAGAGGAAGGACAAACCCCTCTGTGGGTGCCCTGGAGATGTGCTGCCTGGACCTGCTATCCAGCTGCTTGGTGTGCACAACAGACTATCTCCAGCTGTCCACTCCTTCATGGTCAGGTCCAGCTTCAGAGCCACCTTGCCACAGTAACATCCTTCTCAGGGAAGACCACCTCTAATGTCCTAGTGAAATGGGCACACGTGGCTGGTCTGCTTTACCCAAGATAGGGCTGACCAGTGATGTTCATCTCGGAGTTGCTTACACCATGACCAGGGCCTCACTGGAATGTACCATATCAGCTTCTGCCTCTGCCCAATTCTGCTTTTTTTTTGCACCAGTGCTTTAAACATGATGCACCCAGATTTCCTCCCAGAATCTGTTTCCAGAGCCCCCAAAGAGGGTTTCCTACTTCACGGCTCTCCACAGCAGTGGACCAAAGTCATGCTTTAACCTAATTACAACCCAAAGGACCAGTAAAGCTGATGTGCAGGGTTCTAAAATGCATCTTTACCCAATCAAAGCAATCATTATCGGGATGTGCTGATTGGGGATGAGGATGCCACGAGGTCATCTATATGTATCCAGCTGCCCAAGAGAAAACCCATCGAGCCACTGGTCCCTCAGTGCCTTTGGACTTCCTGTTCTCCAGGCTGGGAATGCTGGGGTTTGTGCCCTTCTTAGGCAGGACTTCCTTGACCCTTGATGGAAAAGATCTCTACTTACTGGATAACACAGTCATGTACTGTGTTGTTACCTTGGTTATCATACTGGTCAAAAATAACTATGGCAACTTAATTTTCCTGTATCTCCCGTCAGAATGTGAATCTCATGAAAGGGAATTTTGTACCTTGTTTGCCTCCATATCTGAGGACAGGGTGGCTTATGGGAGTGTTTATTACAGAATGAATACATACATAAAATGATGAATACTCACTGAGTGTGGGTAACAGAATGTAGAATTTAATGATCCTCTAAGGTCAGCAATTCTGGTTTCTACTGTAAGGAGGAGTGGAGAAACTTTTTCTACAAAGAGATGTTGGTAAATCATTTTGGTTGCGCAGGTCACAATCCTTCTGTGGTGATCCCCTAAGGCTGCTGCTCTGGAGTAGGGGTGACCATTGACAGTACAATAAGGCTCTGCTTGCAAAAGCAAGTGGCTGCCAGCTCTGGCTGATGAGTTGTCATTTGTTGTAGCATAAAATTTCCTATAAAATACATTTGTTGAAGTAAAGGAATCTATTTAAATAAAACTGTTAACTAACTATTTATAGAAACCATACACAAATTCCCAAAGCAGAGAGAACTAAGTTCTAATTTTTCTTCCAACATCTGCAACTTCAGCTGTGGGGGTGAGGGGGGTGGAAAGGAGACAGACCCCTTATAATGTCGGCTGCCAGATGGAGTGGGATCCTCACACTTAGTTATTCTCTGGAGCTTGGCAGGGCCAGAGTTCTGCTCTCCTTCTTTCTCTTTTTCTTTCTCTTTCTCTTTTTCTTTCTTTCTTTCTCTTTTTTTCTTTCTTTCTTTCTTTCTTTCTTTCTTTCTTTCTTTCTTTCTTTCTTTCTTTCTTTCTTCCTTCCTTCCTTCCTTCCTTTCCTTTTCTTCCTTCTTCCTTCATCTTTCTTTCTTTCTTTCTTTCTTTTAAGAGAAAAAAACAAACAAAACAAAACAGAATAAAGGGTAGTAACAATACAGAATTCCAAGGAAAACACTAAGAAATCATTACTTGATAAATTACATACTGACATCTTGGAAATAGTTGTTCAAATTACAAAATTAAAACATACAAAGTAGACATTCAAACAGTGAGACTGTTAACAGTTCTGCTCCACGATCTAACAAAAACAGTAATATGATCATCCATTTTACACACTTAAACATACATGCAATTATATCAAAAGGGTAAAATTAAACACAACAAAACAGAACAAAGCAAATCACAAGAAAGCAATGTAAGAGACATAAATTTCAAAGCTAGGCAATCGGAGATTTTCTTCCTTTCTTTCTTTCTTTCTTTCTTTCTTTCTTTCTTTCTTTCTTTCTTTCTTTCTTTCTTTCTTTTTTTCTTCTTTCTCTCATTCCAGGGATCAACCTCATGCCCTTGTGCTTGCCAGGCATGCACTTATACTGCTAAACTATATCCCTAGCCTCTTTTTCTTCTGGTGTGACTTTATGCTATATTCTTTCTACTGCTGACTGCCCCTAGAACTAGAGGCTGTCATCAGTGCTTTGGCTTGGGCAAGGTTTGCTTCCATGGGTTTAATTATCCATGGGGCCTGTGGCCGCATGTATCTACCTCCAAGCCTTAACATGCTCTGAGTTTAGATATACACATGGCATGACATTAAAAGATAGTGGTGGCATTGGTGGCAGAGGTGACAAAGTGATAAACCTTTGCAAAAGAGAATGGTTCAGATCTCCTGAGCATGCACTATAGATCAGGCCTGCCCCACGCATTCTGCAGATATTAGCAGATTCAGTCCTCATGGTCATACAAAATATTACCCTCAGTTTACAGGTGAGAAAACAGAGAAGCACAAAAACCCAGATGAGTGGTCCAAAGTTATCCAGCTAGCAAGAGGCAGAGCTAGGATTTGAATCCAAGATGTCAGCACCAAAGTCCACACTGCTGGCACAGATGGCTGTGAGTTTACATTGTCATCCCCACAGACAATGAGACTGATGTTTCCCTGTAGTCCAAAACATATTCACTCTTCTTTCTTCATAGATTCTTTAAAAATCATTTTATTTATTTACTGTTTACTTTAAAAAGTATACAACTTAGCAACAGTGCATGTACAGTGCTGTGTAAGGACACTTCTTGTTTCAGTACTTTTTTGGGTCACTTCAGGCCACATTCATTAAGTAATCCTTTTCCCCTTCCAGGGCAACCAGTGCTCTGCCTGTTCGCTCTATTAAGTTAACTCTTCTGGGTATTTCATATAAAAGGCAACATATAGTATGTGGCATTTGGTGGCTTTTAAGCATTTTTTTCAAGTTCATCCAAGTTGTAGCATAGGTCAGTATTATGTATGTATGTAAATATGTATATATGTATTTATTTTAGCACTAACAATAAAATCCAGGACATCACACTCAGCTATATCCATAGTTCTTTTTTTTCTCCAGTTTTTCAGTCAAGTTCCCTCTATATGTCCTTGGCTAGCCTTGCACTTGGAACTCTCCTGCTTTAGTCTCCCAAGAAGCTGGGATTACAGGCATGCACTAGCCATTCTGCCCAGCCAAGTACATTATTCTCTTTCTGGCTTATTTTCTACAGGCTTATAGAGCAGATGTGCCACTACTCAGTAGTTGGTCACATCAATTATACTCAGCTATGCTGGTCTCCCATCCCTACCATAGATAATGAATTCACTGGATTTTTACTGGGAGAAATTCTAACAGTTTGGCGCTCTGATATGGGGACATTAGGACAATTGCACACATGCTCCATCTCTTCTTCTAACCTGAAAGCTCCTTTATTTGTGTTAGTGGTGCACCACACACAATACCCAAAGGCTCTACCAAGTGTCGGTTGAACAAGCTGCAGTTGACCTTTCCTGCCCTTGATTGTCTCTGACCAGGTGACTTTGCTCCACTCCAGGATTCTAGAATGTTCATGAAAGAAGCGATCTGAAAATTCATCTGGTCAAATCCATGTCTAAATGGACAAAATGTAGAGGTCCAGTGTCTCTCCCCTGAGGTCACACAGCTCATGGAGGGCACAGCAGACATGCAGGAGCCTTTCCTCTCTAAGCTCTCCACTCCTTGCTCCCTCCCCTTGCTTTACAGGTGGGATCCCCCATGTGAGTGCAGGGGGGGTGGCCCCTCTCCTTCCTGGAGGAGCTGAGCAGATTCTTGCTGAGATCAGCCGTCCATCAACTTGAACTCTTCCGGCTTCCTCTGCAGAATGGCTCCCTGGAGCACCCCCGCGAGACACTCCAGGAACCAGCTGCCTGTCAGCTACCTTACTAAACTGGATTCCAGATGTCTCCACCTCAGATTGAGGAAACAGGAGGAGAGTGAAGGGTGGGAGTTTGTCCCTTAAATGAAGTCAGCTGGGTCCATAATAAATAATGCTTTGTACGGATGGAGCAGGTACCACGGAAGATGCCATGGTGTGGAAGACATCCTCAGTGAGGCCAGGTGTGAGGGAAAGAGAGGCTAATGGACAATGCAGACCACTTGGGGCAGGAGAGGAGCACTGGCTGGACAGTCAGAGGGGGAGTTGTGGTGGGGAAGATCTGTAATTGTGAATGTTTGGGTAAAACAGGAAAGGGAAAGAAAAGATGGAAAGAGGAGATGGGGACAGAGGGGCAAGACGGAGTTGTTGTGCCTAAAATTTTCCGTTGTGCTGGTCTTCCAGGGTCTGTCTCATTCACAACAGCTAATCCAGTCCACAGCTAACCTTGGGCCTTCCAGTGTACCAAGCCTGGTGCTTTACAGACAGCAGCTCATCTCTCCTTTGTGACAACCTCAGGAGGGAGCCGCTGTGACTATGCCATTTACAGACCATGAAAGTAAGGGTGAGACATTTTAGAGGACTTGCTCAAGGTCGCTCCACAGAGCTAAGGAAATCTGGCACCCATGCTTGTACCCTTAGCCATTCCATTCTCCTTCCTGGTGAGATTTGGAGAAAGGATCTTCCCAGGCAGAGATCTTTTCACTGCCAATTGGCCATACATGCCAGGCTTATCTAAATGGGAGTTCAGGCAGAGAGACAGAGAGGAAGAAACAGGAGCACATTCTTTCTTCCAAGTGCTTGTTTTGAGCAGTATTGCACCTAACCAGTTGGATGAATTTGTTTTCTTTTTTTAGCTCCTGATTGGACTGCTTGCAGGTACCTCCTTTTGCCTCGGTCACTAGGAGAAGCATTTTTATGTATGTGAAAAGTGTGGGTATGTTAGTATCCGGGGGTTGTCAAAGCTAATTATCTCTGAATTAGCAAAAAGTGATAGAAAGTTTTTCTCTCACAGCTTTGGAGGTTAGAAGTCTGAAACTGAAGTGTGGGCAAGACCATGCTTCCTCTGAAGACTCTAAGGAAGAATCTTCCCTTATGTTTTTGTATTTCTGGTGGCTTTTGACAATTCTTGGTGTCTTTTGGCTTGAAGCCACAGCATTTCAGCTTCTGTCTTTGTGGTTACACAGACTTCTTCCTTTTTCTGTCTCCTCTCTGGCTCTGCACCTAAATCTCCCTCTCCTTTCTCTTATGAAGACATCAGTCACAGGATTAGAGCCTGCTCTCATCCAGAATTACTTTATTTGACATAGACTACATCAGAAAATTTCTTGCTCCATAAAAGGTTACATTCACAGGTACTAGAGATTAAGATTTGAACATATTTTGGGGGAGGATAGAGTACATTCCACCACAATGGAAATTCATGGAAAGCTTGGGTGATACAAAGAACAAAAGCAAATTACAAAGGCATATTTGTGTAGCATTAGTACTCAGGCATTTCACTCAGGAAATGGAATTTTAACCTAAGATTTATACCTTCTTCTGGATCCAGTTGAGGTATTATTATCTATTGCTGTGTGACAAACTGTCCCAACAACTGATGGTTTACAAGAAAAATTTTGCCATATTTTCTTGTGTTATGGGTTAGAATTTTGGATAAGTCCCAATCTCATGACTCTTTGGCTCCATGTGTTGGGAATTAGGGTCACTCAGTGACATTTAGCTGGCAGAGGGGCTGATGTGGAGAATCCAGCACACATAACCACTCACACCCTTGGTGCCTTGGTGGGAGTGGCAGGAAGGTAGGCCTCTGCTGGACTCCACTTCCTCTCCATGTGGTCTCAGGAGCTGGACATGATCTCGGCAACATGGTAGCTGACTCTGTTACATAAGATCCTAAGAAACAGTCTTAAGAATTCCAAGAGTTTGGGAAGGAAGATGCTTGGCTTCTAAAGAACTGGACTTCAAATTCCTGGGAGGTCACTTTTGCCACATTTTGTTAGTCAAACAAGGTATGAAGACCAGACCAGATTCAAGAGGAGGGAACTAGGTCTCCCTCTCAGTTGTTACCAGTTTCATTCAGTCACAGATCCTTTCCAGCCATGTGACATTTTCAAGTGGGAGCTGTGAATTTGGAGGCCTTTCTTGTTCTATGGGAGGAGGTATGGGAATGATCCTTGACTTTACTGCTTACTGCCAGAAGTCCTGGTGCTTGAGCTCCTGGTGCTGTTCTTATCTTAACCAAGCCTTCAGAGACAAGATTGCAAGCTCTGGAAAAGAAGCCCAGTGCAGGTGTTCTTGCTTATAGACATAGGACAGAAGAACAATGGTGTCCCACATCAGGCATAACAAGAAGGGAGACACACAGTCCAAGAAGGAATATCTAGTTATAGCCAGCAGCAAATGTGATAGCTGATAGTGCTCATTCTGAAAGCTTTACACGTACCAACTTGCTAAATATTTTTAGTAACCCTATGATATAAGTACTGTAATTATGCTCATTTTATAAAATAAGAAACTAAGGCATAAAGAGGTTAAGTAACTTGCCAAGCAAAATGAAGAGCCAGTATTCAAATCCAGACAGTCTGGGTTCAGAGACCATGGGATCCAAGTAAAATGCTAAAACTAATAGTCCTGTCTGTAACACCCACGAGTCTTAGAGTTTAATATTACCAACAGTGGTGGTTCAGAAGTCTATCATCAGAACTACTAGACACACATTTCCTATGTGAGTTTGTAGATTTTTGTGCTAAAGCAATCTTTACCTTCAAGTGTTAGTCAACTCTTTCAGTCAGGGTGACTGGCATACCTATCTCTCTCTCTCTCTCTCTCTCTCTCTCTCTCTCTCTCTCTCTCTCTCTCTCTCTCATGGTTCCCTAGAATTCATATACAAATTAAGCAAAATAATTCTGTGTTACACTCTTAACTATGCTGTTGTAAACCTAGGTTGTTGATGTCAAATTACTAGTTTTGCTGATGATCCAGTGGGTGTAGGACCTTCATGTGAAAGCACCTTCATGTGAAAATCTGACTTTCTGAGAAACGTAGAAGCCACGCAAAATCCAGAATTTCCCAAGGAAAACATTGCCATGGGACTTCCTTCCAGGCCTTTTCATTCTTCCACTCACGCTCCTTGCTCTTCGCTGTATGCACCTTGCATCTCCCCTTGTAAACTAATTTGCTTCTGAGAAGAAACCAAAAACCTCTAGGGAAGAATAACTGGAATCTTCCAGGGTTTTTGTAGGATTGGATAGTGGAGGCTGCTTGGCAGAGGTGAACAACCTGAGCCTGGCATCACGTAAGATCTGTTTATGGCCCTCTGGCCATCTCCTTCCTCCTACATGGATGGCAGATGGCCTGCATTTTTAATAATTGAAAAAAAAGTAGGAGGGAAATCGGGCTCAGTAGGCAGAATTTGGAACTATTCAGGCAGCACAATTGAGTTATGAATTTATTTGTTTGGAAATTAGAAGCTGTGTCTTCTCTTTTCATTTGCCTGCAGGCTGTGTCACTTCCAGGAACTTTTGAGGGTCCTATGAAATTACTTTCATTAGCAAATCTTTGCCAGGGTGGTGAAGGTAATAGTGAGTGGAAGGAGACCATCGACAGACCCTGGGAGCTTGCACACATGCGGCTGTGTATTCTATGACCCTATGAAACCTTCAGCCCTCAACTCCTTCTTTGCCCTAAAATAGCCCTAAAATTGGTATCCCAAAAGATCTTGCAAATCAGCCTGCAAGATCAGTTTTGGGTGTTTACAAGAAAATACACACACACACACACACACACACACACACACACACACATACAGAGAGAGAGAGAGAGAGAGAGAGAGAGAGAGAGAAATGGCCACTTCTGACAGAAAAGCTACCTAGTGCCAAGAAAAGATGGTGGAGATCTTGTTGCATTCCACTGCCAAGTATGGAATTAACTGTTAACTTCATCTGTTCTTCATTTAGTACAGAGTAAGGGTAGGGGGGCCGTGGGGACAGAGGAGGAACATAGCCTGGAATCTAGAGTCCCAAATCCTTGGCCTGATCCCTCTGAGCCAAGCACCCTTTACCTGGTCAGCTTCTTTTTCTGGTTTTCAATTTTTTTACTGGTAAGAGAACAAAACTGAATTTTATAGTTGAGAAGGACTGGAGAAGAAATCACTCCCATACATAATAACATGACCACTGAGGAACTGAAAGATCTCAGCAGCAAAGCAGGCTACAAGGGCATTCCATAGCAGGGAACAGAGAGAACAGGCTTCCGTATGGGAGCCCAAGTCCTTTTTATCCTAAACCGACCACAAAAGAAAGGCCACAGTATATCAGTACCTCAGGCAGAGGAAGGTCTGGGAAGGAACATTCCAGAAGCTGAGGGAAGAAGGGAAGCTCCTCTCCCTAAGCCTCTGCCCGGAGCATGCTCTTCTGGTCAAAGCTAGGTCCTGCTGACCAGCTGCCACCAGGGGCGAGTCAGCCTAGCAGATGGCGGGAGGCTGGGCTGGGAGGGGGGCAGGCAGCCAGAAGCACAATCTTGTTCTCCACTGAATCTTGGAACATTCTGTTCTCAAGGAAGACTCTGCTCTCCTTTTCCTCCCTTTGTCTCTTCATCATTCAGTGAACTTTTTGACACTTTCTTCTTTCTTTACTCTTCCTGGCTTTCTTTTCCCTTGTACTGTCTCTGTCTCTCTGTCTCTGTCTCTGTCTCTGTCTCTGTCTCTGTCTCTGTCTGTCTGTGTATGTGTGTGTGTCTGTCTGTCTCTATCTCTTTCTGTGTCTCTGTCTCTGTGTCTCTGTCTCTGTGTGTGTGTGTGTGTGTGTGTGTGTGTGTGTCTGTCTCTATCTCTGTGTCTCTGCCTCTGTCTCTCTGTCTTATCTTTGTCTCTTTGTGTCTCTCTCTGTGTCTCTGTCTCTCTGTCTTGTCTTTGTCTGTCTCTTTGTGTCTCTCTCGGTGTCTCTGTCTCTGTTTCTCTCATCTCTCTCCCTTTTCCTTTTTTTTTTCTCTTAGCCAAAATTAGAGGTAGGACCCATAATGTAGCCACAGTGTTAACATGGGAAGGGCCAGAGAGGTCCATTTCTGGGCATTGTATTTTCCTAGCCAGAGAGTCCTAGCTGAAGATAGTACTTCCTGCTGATTCTGATCCTGCAGACCTCAGCCTAACATGGAGCTTAGCGATTTGAAAGCAGTGCTGGATCCGGGAGAATGAACCTATACCAGAAAGGGTCTCATAGAACATCTTCCCTGGAAAGGCCAAAGTGAAAATCTCGGGTGCTCCCAGGAAAGTGAAGCTGGCCTCCAGCCTGCACCTGTCCTCTCTCAGTTGGAAGGGAATATATCAGTGCCTGTGTCCCACCCACTTCTCTCTTTCTGCTGGAAACTGCTCATCGGAGCCCTGACTGGGAGAAGGGACCAAGTTGCCCTCTTTGTCCTTGAGCCCTGACCCACGAGAGCAGACTGCAGTCAGAACACTTTCCAGGTTTGTCCCCAGGAATTTATATTGTTCTTAATTTTAGATCAGAGAGATTCCTAAAGGGAAGGAAAAGAAAGGGGAAGTGTTCAAAGAAACCCAAAGAGAAGCTCCTTTTCCCTTGGCAGAGTTCCTTTGGACTCCAGGTTCTTGCGAGATTCTCAGGCACCAGTGGATGGAATCCTCTGCCCTGGAGCTTGTCAATACAAGCTCTGTATTGACATCGTTATGTATGGTGGCCATTAGCTGAAGGTGGCTACCTAGCACTTGGAATGCAGCTGAGGCAGCCAAAGAAGAACTGAGTGTAAATTTTATTTAATTTCAGGTAATTAAAATTTAAATAGCCACAGGTGGCCTGTGACGATCATATTGAACAGCTCCAGAACATGTGGGGAGTAATTGTACCCCTCAGTTGAACAGAGCATTTTGCAAACCACGTTTGCACATTCTCTCTTCACTCAGTTCTCTTAGCAGGGAGCTCAGCCTTTGGCACCAGTACAGTGCTCCATAAACAGGTTCTTTGCTCTAACCCACACAATGGCACTTGGGCAGAGGCCCTGCTATTATCCACATGGTACATACCAGAAGGGGAGGTGCAGGAAGATTAGGTCAATTTTCTGAAGTCACTCAGGTAGGTGGTGCTGGCACAGGCTTCGATAGCTCCCCTCGGCCCTCATGCTGCACTTTAAAGGGTGTCTGGAGTCACAAAGAATTCTAGGGCCTGGGTTTAGATTTTGCCTCTGCCACTACCACTGTGACCATGGGCAAGTCATTTCTTCTTCCATGGCCTCAGCTGCATGAGAATCTATGGTTCTCCTTCCTTAGGGCCAGACAAGGCTCCAGGGCTTGTGTATAAATATAACTGGAATGCAGTCCCCAGCTTGAGACTTTCTGTGAGGACTCGCAATGCAAGGAAGGGTTGCTATCAGGTGGCAGACCCTAGGGCAGGTGACACACAGGGTATGTCTGGAGGAGAGGGTGAGATGAAGGCAGGCTGAGGCCAGGGAAAAGCAGGGCAGAGACAGGGTCGAAAGCTGAGGTGGCCTATTTAAGGAAAAGGCGCTTGGTATTTAGGCAGCTCTTCTGAAACTGCTTCTAGAAACCATTGTAAGAACAAGAAGGGAGGGTGCAGTTGGAAATCTAAAGTAACACAAAAGCTAGTGTGGGGGACAGCTAGTATTTGTTCAGTTTCTCCAACTGCACTGTCTCCTCTTTTCTGAGCTAGCTGTGATGGTTACAGTTTCCTCCCTCCCACCAGTCTGGGGTTTAGTCCCTGGGGGAGCCAACAGTGCCACAGACATTTTCTGCTCAGTCCCTGTGACTTTAAACGTGTCCTAGGGCACGGCGCATCCATCCACCCTGTCCTGTCTCCAGGCACGCCCAGGCTGTCATCTGAAATTGTCCAGGCAGCATTCTTGGCTTTGACACCCCCACCCCAGGCTTTGCTCTGGGAATGAGACTGGATTTTTCCCTTGGTGCTATCTCCACCCCCTTCCTGCTGGCAGATGGTGACCCCGCCTGCCACTATAGAAGTCAAATTGTCACTGCAGCTAGATCTAGCTGAAGCCTGTGTCTCGCCCACGTAGGAGCATAGCTTTGAGTGCACCCGGCACTGTGAGGAGCCCCATGGGGCACCCTCAAATGAATAAGCAAAGTCTTCCTTCCCAAGGTCATAGTCCAGGGCAGTGAAGTTCAAGGTGCCCAGTAGACATACAATAGATGACAGAAGTGGGCCACTGTAAGGTCACAGGGGACAGTGGGTCTGAGCAGAGTTAAAGTCTGGTCCTGTTGACTTTGTTCTGGCTTGTTACTGCCGTACAAAAATGTGGGCAGAATGTGCTTGATGCTAATTTTTGCAGAGAATTTGGACTTTAATTTGAAATTTCCTAATTTTTAAAAATGGCATGCTGGCCAAATAAAACTCATCTCTGGGTAAAACACGTTCCTGTTTCTTATATGCTGGCAAATTCCTGAGGACATGTTTGTTGAGTGGTTGAAGAAAGGAAGGAAGGAGATGAGCTGACCTCTAGAAGTCACTCCTCCCTGTCTGTGCACACATTGCCACTGGTTTCCTGCCTCAACATAGACCAAGGCTTTGTTTGTACCCGAGCAATTAACCAGATAATTATCCCCTGGGAACATTAATTACAAAGCGCAAGTGGACACAAAGGCGATGGCCATGTATACATTCACTGCTCTAGGGCTTATGGGGAGTATTTTCCTTTTGTCTTGTCCCTCCCTCTCTCCTAGAGTCAGAAAAAGACACTGAAGAATAGCTTCCTTAGGCTGGAGTTAGTAGTACATGCCTATAATCTCAGCAGTCTGCAATGCTGAGGCAGGAGGAGCTCAAGCTCTCAAGCCTAACTTGGGCAATTTAGGAAAAAAAAAAAGAAGAGAAGAATGAAAATTAAAAGGACTGAGGACACAGCTCAGTGCAAATGCCCTGAGTTCAATCCCTAGTGCTGCCACAAAACAAAACAACAAAAAAATTCCTTAGGTCCTGAAGCCTGAAGTTTCCAGACAAAGGGAAAACTGAGATGTACAGAACCCTCCCCGGGCTCTCCAGCTTGCAAACATGCTTGTATTTACTTTGTATGAAATGCGCTTTTTAAATGCTGCTGGTTGTGCCTTCAGTGCCCCCATAGGATTGGATTGTAGGATACATGTATTGTGCTGTGTTCTTGACAGGCGTATCAGTCAGGGTTCTCCAAAGAAGCATAACCAATAGAGTGTGTGTGTGTGTGTGTGTGTGTGTGTGTGTGTGTGTGTGTGTGTGAGACAGAGAGAGAGAGAGAGGGCAGGGAGGAGAGATAGAGAAAACTTTAGTTCTTTTTCTTCCTTCCTTAGTTTGTGTTAATGATTTGCTCTTGTGATTTGTCCACTATTTTTCTGAAGTCAGCTTTGACAGGGAGAGAGATGCTGAGCTTCCTCCTCTGTCATCTTACTGCTTTGTCCTTTCCTGGTGAACTTGACAATGGCGTTGACACTGCCTCTTCTGACCCCAGCTCTAGCACCTACACCTGCATAACACAAGGCAAGTAACTTCACTTCCAGCTGCCTCAGTTTCCTCATATGTCAAGTGAGAGTGATACGAATAAAGGATTGTTGGGAAGATTAAATACATAGTGCTTCAATACAAGACTGGTGTCTGTAGGTCCTAAAGGTGTCTGTTTTCTTGTTTCTCCAACTGTGGGAGCAGCACAATGCCTGGCAGGTAGTAGGGTTTCCGTAAATATTTGCTTAGGGAATGAGGGAGTGAATCACTAGGGTCACATAATCACTTCCCACTTCTTTCAAATGTCCTTGCGTGAACTTCAGATCAGCTCTAACTCTTGGCTTCTGCCGCCCACTGCCTCTTGTATCTTTTGCCTCCTTTGTTTGTTTTCTTTTTCTGAGTCCCTCTGCCGATGGGGTCCTTTTGGGGTTATGAAATCTATTCTCCTATTTTCAGCAAGGTCTGACATTCATTCATCCTCTGCTCTAGCCTGGAAGCTGGACCTGGGGAAGACATCCAACACAAAGATTTTTTAAAATTCCCCAAACAGAAACTTTCTCTCCATTTAGGAAAGTCCCGAAGCTACAGACATGAGGGCATTGGTCTGTCTTCCATGACGTCATTTCCTGGGCACTGGTGCAAGGAAGAGGGTGGGGTAAGAGGAGATGGTGTCACTGGCCTCTTCCTTGGGGGATTTTGTTGAGGGGTACACTTTCCTGCCATCTGGGCTACGATTATGGAAACTACACAGTCTTTCCCATGGGCTTTAGTATGTGGTCCACTTCCTTTCCTCCCATCGCCTCTGCCGGCACAGAGGTGATTTTGTCCTGTCCGTGGCCTTTCTGAAATAGCAAACCCTGGTGCCCTGTGGTATATCAACCAACATCTTGTGCAAGCCAGAAAGTAAGAAACTGTGGCTGCCTCTTAAATTCTGCAGAGCTCCCTGCCCCAGACACATCCACAACTGTCACCACCAACCTGGCCTTTAAGAAGCAGTAAAACGAAGAACCCCATGAACTCACAGACCTCAAAGCTTAATTTCCAAACCATCTCCTGGCTTGCCTGCTGGCTGTAATTAATTCAGCTTCCTTCAGACTCCCTCTCATGAGCCACTCCTTTTCCCCAGCCTTCTACTGTCCCCATTTTCCTCCAGGAAGTTCAGATATCACTTGTCTTCAGAGTGTGAGAAGCCACAGAAAAGCCATGCTTGATATCTAATAAGATGGACGTTGGTGGCACCGTTTGCCTTAGATCTGAATCCACCTTCCCAGGCCAGATGAGGATTCTGGCTCAGCTCTCCAAATCCAAGTGTTCCTTTTACTTCTAAGAGCTAAAAGTAGAAATACCTGGATGTTAGGGCGATTTTATCCCATTCTGTCTCCTTCCCTTCCTCCATCCCTCTTTCCATTCTTTCCTTCTCTCCTTCCATAATTATCACCTAATTCTCATATGAAACAAAAGCAGACATTCAGAATTAGTCTCAATTCTTATTTTCTGGAATTTCCACCAGAGTGGTACAAGCATCAACATACAACTCTAAATGAACAAGAAAAGTGTAACCAGTGGAAGAGCCGCAGTGTTTTGGGGGGAACCCAGAGGACAAAAGAAGAGTTCAGTCCCAACCTGATCAATACTTAGTGGCATCCTATGCTAAAGATTTTCTGACTGTGGTGCATGAATTCACATTTCTTGGACAATAAAATCTTTATGCTGAATTTCTGAAAACTTTCAGTATCATTATATATAATGACAGTGACAGTAGATGAGAGCAATAATAATGGAAGTAGTTGTTGCTTTTGTGTCCTTATTGTAATTTTCTAAGCTAAAAAAAGGACAATCACATATTATTCCTCCAAAATTTTAAAAACATTACTCAAGGTTTGGGAATCTCTGATCTAGAAAGTAAGTAGGAGAGAGTGACAAACAGGGGAGCATATCTGGCTATAGGTATCAGAACTGAGCTTCTGGTGAAACTTTTCACTTGCTTAATATATACACTGTCTTCTATGTAGGATGTGCACACATGGCACTTCCTGTGCAAAGATAGAGTCAAAGTATCAACATATAGGACATGTTTTGTATTATTTATCCAGTAGAAATAATATAATGTTCATTAAGTCTTCCCTAATCTTTTTTTTATCATTACCAGGGATCGAACTCATGACCTTGGGCTTGCCAGGCAGGTGCTTGTGCCACTGAGTTAAACCCCTGGCCCAAACCCCTTCCCTATTTTTGCACCTTCTTGTTAACCAAGAGAATGCCTTCATGAGGTGGAATGGAAAAGGATAATGAACAGGTCCAAATTCATGATCCTTAGCTTATTAGTAACCTTCACTGATCAATTGACTTAACCGATGCACGTAACTTAGCTTTTCTAGGAACAGTTGCCAACGTGGCAGAAGTCAAGCTTGCTGGCATGGAGCAGCACATAGAACACTGACCTGGGGGTCACCACAGTTTTTTTCCAAGATGCATCTACCTAGCTGTCCTAAGTCTCCTCATCTGCAAAGAAGGGAAGCTAGAAAATTTCAGACTGAATGTTCTCAGCCTTTTATGTGCATTAGAATCACTTCAAGGGCTTGTTAAAAGTCAGATTGCTGGGTTCTCTGCCACAAATTTCTGATTCAGTAACTTCAGCTAGGGCCCAAGATTTTGCACTTTTGAACGTTTTCATGTGTTGCTAATGTTGCTAGTCTAAGCAGTACACTTTGAGAACCACTGGTTTTGAAATTCTTTCAAGTACTTCTACCCTAAAACACTGCTGTCATTCTTGTCTCTGAAGAGTTGATAATCTGGTTTATGTTTTGCCTGTGGGTGGGAAGGAGATCGATAACTTCACTCTCTTAGTTTCTAATCAGATATGTACTTGGCACCTGTTGCATACTCTTGACTATAAGACAGAGAGAGGAAGGCTGCTACAGTCTTCCCATCCCTGTTTCCCTGACAACATGCACCCTGTGGCAAGAATTTTGATCCTTATAAGGCACTTCCTATGGCCAAATCTACCTTGTGGTTCAGCAACAGAGATAGTTTGGAAAGTTGGGATCAAGAAATGGTGACAAGACTCCTTCTGAACATCTTCTTAAGGATGGTTGGTAGAAAATGATGATATAGAGAAGCTTGTTTATATGCCACTGTCTCTATTTCTCTATATCTTCTATCTATATCTATGTATCATCTATCATCTATTTCTGTCTTATCTATCAATCATGTATCTAAATGTACATCAGAATGGAGGAGGTAGTGTTAAATGTGATTGCCCACAGATTAATATGGACACTGCCTAAGTTATTAATTACTCCTCCATGTTCCCAACATAAAGGTCTGGCTGTACAACTTTCATTCCACCCTCCATCAGATGCAGGGATGGAGGGCAAAGGCCAATGTGGCCATCACCACCTGGATGATCTGGATGGCATTGAGGCTAAGTAGCCATGCAAGGACAAGGCTCACCTGCCACACAGTAGAATAAGTAAGAATTTATATTCCCAAAGGGTGCTTTTTTGAGCATGCATAGTACAGGGGAGAATGGAACTATGGTGGTTGCTTGCTTGCTGGCAATAGGTGGCTTGGAACGTCCACTTGATGGTCATTATTTATTCCCCTGCTCAGACCCTCTCAGTCTGTATCTGCCATGGCTCATTCTCTACTGCAGTGTGAGAAGCCAAGGTGATCCTGCTCTGCCAGCCTGAAGTGCCAAGGAGCTGGCTCTTCCTGGGGCAACTTTGATCAAGGGGCATCAGAGTTGAGGGACAAATACCCCTTTCTGGTGCTTCCAGAGGGATCTGAGTTAGGTGACTCTTCAGAGGGTCTTTAGAATGATGGAGTCCCAGTTGCCCACAGAATTGCATATGCAATTCGACCATGCATCCTCTCATCAGCTTTGCCTCTTCCTTTATTGTTTTTCCAGTTCTTCTTTACTCTGGGTGACTTTCTCAGAATGAACCCCTTGCATGCAAGCCTATGTGTCAGGCCCTGCATTCTGAGGGAACCAAAATGAAGACGATAAACATATTTCAGATGTGTGGCAACCTTTAAAGAAGAGCAGACAAGCTGGCACGGCGGTGCATGCCTGCACTCCAAACATTCTAGGAGATTGATGAGGAAGGTTCATAAGTTCCAGCCCAGCCTGGGCAACCTAGGGATTTGGTGAGACCCTGTCTCAAAATATAAATAAATACATTTTTAAGAGGACTAGGCGTGCAGCCCAGTGTGAAGGCCCTGGGTTCAATCCCTAATTCCTCACACACAAAAAAGTAGGTAGTGTATACTTTTTGAGCACCATTATTGTGCCAGGTTCTGTATCCTTGTTAATACTTTGAAAATAAAGATTCATTTAAATTTCTATTAGAGTAATGTATGTATATATGCATGTATGTATGTGTGTGTATGTATGTACATATTCTAAGCAAATGACACAATATGATATAATGAAACAATAATTCCCTATCACCTGCCTGCCTCAATTATCCTTCTGCCTGTCCAAGCAGGTTTAATTCTTGGCAGGGTCTTTCATTGTTCTAAATACCATTGCCTTAATTATTTTAGTCATTATTTACTAAATGCCCCTTATGCAGGCTGAAGTCTTAGCTTTTTTACGCTTTGATTCCCTAGACGTTCCACTATGTTAATCATAATCATTTTTCAAGCCAGTCTTGTGTTATCATGACTGTGTAAATACTGCTCATTGATGACCCCCATAGCATACTAGGATTATGGTTCTTTTCCTTTAGTATCTTTTTGTTTCCTGGGTGTAGGACCATTTCTCATGTCTTTTTTTCTGCTTCTTTATCTTTTATACTCTTACTGTTTTTTCCTGACTCAAGAGCATCTCTTAATACCATCTTCCACGGGAACCAATCTGCTAAATTACCCATCAGTTCCATCTTTATCCAGGAGTCGCCCTGCTGGGCCTAGGTCCTGCTGCCTCAGCAGGTTTGCTGTGTAGACGTCCGTCTGGGACTCTCTTCCCCATCTTCTTGGGATCATTTCCTTTCTCTCCTGTCTCATGTTGGGTCCCACACTTTCTGGTTACATGTCCTCTTGCTTTTCAGTTTACTCCTTAATTCTTTGGTCATATATTCTGTAATATCTTATGAAAGAATGACTGAAAGGCAAAAGTTTTAAACTTTGTCTACCTGCAAATGTCTAGGTAGGTACATAGTCTAATGTTGGAGACCATTTTTACTGGATCCACAGCACACGTGGTTGATTATGTACTAGTTCTCAAATAAATCATGCATAAGTGAAAACCTGAGAATAGGACAGGGCAGAGTGGTCCTTTTAGATATGTAACATACACCACAGGTATAATTTTAATTTCTTTTGGTAGCAGAATTAACAAAAAGAAAAGGAAGCAGATAAAATTTTGATCATGTTTTATTTAACCTGCTTTAATAAGAATACTATCATTTTACCACTTAATCAATATAAACATTGTTAATGAGATATTTTACATTATTCATTGGACTTACAGTGCATCTTGTCTCGGACTGTCTGGCACACCAGTCTCATTTTGTGCATCCAGGGGCCACATGTGGCTAGGGACCATGACACTGGCTAGTGTGGGAACAAAGGTTAAAATTGTTGGCTCTGTAGCCAGGATCACTGCTGAGCAATGTTTGGCAAATTACTTGACCTCACTGTGCCTCTATTTCTTTATCTTCATAATGAGAACTTCCTATCTCAAACGGTTGCTATGAAGATAAAATGAATTAATAAGCATCTTTTGTGGTGTGCTCACCATGCACCAAACACTTTTCTGGGTGCTTTGTATGTATTCTGGTCAGTCCTCTGTATGCACAGATTCAACCAATATTGGATAGAAAATATTGAAGAGGTGGCTGGGGATTTAGCTCAGTGGCATAAGCGCCTGCCTTGAAAATATTGAAGAAGAAAAATGTGTGTCTGCATTGAATGCATACAGATGTTTTCATTGTCATTATTCCTTGAACAATAAAGTACAACAACCATTTATATAACAATTAGGTTGTATTAGGTATTACGAGTGATTTTGAAATGATTTAAAGTATACTGGAGCCTATGCCTAGGTTATTTGCAAATATGATGTAGTTTTCTTTAATGGACTTGAGCACCTGTGGATTTTTTTATCCACAAGGTACTGGAACAGTTTCCCCTTGGATAATGAGGGAGCATCACTAGATGGGGTTGGAGGAGCTTCCCCAAGAGGGAGATAGAGACCTCAACTTACTCACCCATGGAATAAGTTGTAGGTTCACTGACTTATGTAGTAGAAAAAAATGACTGGACACATGAATGAGAGGTGTAAATAGATTTATTAGGCAGTGTTAAGGAAGTGCACTCTCAGAAGAAAGTGAAGTGCGTTATGGCCTGGTGCTGGGGGTTTTATGTGATCTTGGAGGTATCTTTAAGAGGGGTGATCTCCTGTCCTCTGTCAGGTGGCCTATTTTGTAAGCCAGGCTAGAACACAGCCATCTGCAGTGGCTGAAGGTTAGAGCTGTGCTGCTCCCTGAGCAGTGTCACTTCCCTGGGGACCGAGGTCTAAGGGAGGAAAAGCACAGGCTTAACTTACAGGTGAAAAGCATGAGTCAATTTATAGTCTTATTGTGTTTTTAAGGCCCCTAGGGATTTTTAGGGGTGTGAGTTTCCTAGGAGAGGAAAAGGCACAGTATCCTTGGGTAACTTTGTGCTGGAAGCTAAAGTTTTTCTTAAAAGTGCATTTTCAAATGATCATCTTTTTTGTTTCCTCTTTTTTAAACCAATCTTTACTTTTCCCCCCTACCTCAGGAGGACTCTTTTTATCCAATATATGACAAAGAGAGGGCATTAGAAAGGGATTAACTCTTCAAAGAATAGTTCTGAATGTCATTTTTTCAAGTGATAGTAATAAAAAATGGACAACGAACTGACAACATATTATAAAGCTAATTCTAGTTGAATCCAGACCTTAAATACGACACAGAAAGCCTTAAAAGTATACTATACTCAGAGGTTACAAAGATAATTTCCTGTATCATTGGTTTTTTAAAAGACAAAAACATAATCCATAAAGGACAAGAGGAACAAAATTGACCATAGAACTTGTATTTCTCAAGATCAATCAATAAATGAAAGTATTTTCAGTTCATATAATTAACAAAAAGCTAGTATTTAGAATACACAAAGAAATCTAAGAAAATGATTTGCAACCTACTTTTAAAAATGGGCAAATAAAATGATTAAGTATTTTACTAAACAGAAGGTATAAATGGCCTGTAAGTACTAGAAATAGTGCTTTTTATTAATCAGAAAAATACAAATTAATACCCAAAGCATGTATCATTTCACATCCCCTAAACTGGCAGAATTTAAACTACCTGATAGTACCAAATGCTGTTGGAAATGTGAAGCTGAAGAAATTCTCATACAGCTGGTGGGATATAAAGTAATAAAGTTCACCTTGGCAGTTCCTCTATACTATCGAGTAAAGTAGAACATGAGTGAAATTTATGCCCCAGCCAGTGAACTTCTATTATAAAGAGTCCATGATACAGATATAGTGGGAGACACACATGAAACCCGCCAGTGTTATTATTCATAATAACACAAGCCAAGAAACAACCAGAAATCCACTCAGAAGAGAATGAACAAATAAATTACAGGATTTTCATGTAATATAATTCTACACATCAATGAGAAGAATACACTTGCATACTCATTTCACTGTGGATGAACCTCAGAAGCATAACATTGGGCAAACAAAGGCAAGTCATAGAATAAATATAGTATGACACCATTTATGTAAAGTTCAAAAGCTGGTGAAACAAAACAATGTACTGTTTAGAGATATATACATGTGTGGTATAATTACAAAGAAAAGTAAAAATAAATTAAAACAAAATCTGGCCTAGTGGTTACTTTGAGATGGGGACAGAGGATACAGTGGAATAGAAAGTCACTTGGGGTTCAAAGCTAGTGGTGAATTTTTATTTCCTAGGTCAAATGGGAGGTACATAGATCTGCTTTTAATGTGATTATTTTAGCTGTATACGTTCACTGTATGTGATTTTTTTAAATGTACCTTATGCTTTACAATATAGTACCACCTGGTTGGAAACAGTGTTTCAATAGTCTTTCAACTCTTAAGGTTCACTTACGTGGCTCTGGGGATTTAGGGTGAGTCGGTTGTGAGCAGGAGTTTTCATTGTAAAGCCTCTAACTGCCAGTAGCTTGGGCCCCTCCTCTGGGTGCGTGAAGTTGTCCAGAGGATTCTGTAGCCTCTTATTTGAGAAGTAAACATCTGACTTTCAGTAGTCCGGGGCTCTAAGGAAAAGGGAGTTGGGGGGACAAACAAAGGAAGTGTGTGCAGAATCCGGTTCAACCTCTGTACTTTTGCATTGCCCTCTTTCGAGGAAGGGAATAGAAACTTTTATTGCTGTGTGGCTGGAGGAGAGGGCCTGGGTTTTATTCACTCCTTAGGAATATCAAAGGATGAGTTGTTTTAGGTTGCCAACTTCTATAGTACCTAGTACTTAGGTACTATCCTTAGGTACTAGGCATCAGCACAAATCTGATATCCTGGTAGCAGAAATGTTGGTTGTTTCTTCACTAAACCCTCCCCTCCCCCCACTCGCATTTTTTTCTGAATTAGTTTTTCTTCCTCCATTGATTTCCCATCTACAGACATGTTCCTCACATCTTCCATCTTCTGTGACTGCTTCTTCCATTCTTTTTCTTCTTGACTCTAAGTTTGCTTTGAGGGCATGCATATCCAATTTGCTGAATTTATCCAGAACTACTGCTCCCAAAGACCCTTAAGACATAGGATGTGTTAAAAGACAAAACTGCAGCAAGTGGAATTTTGCAGATCTTAATTGGCTTTGCGATTATAGAATCTGGCAGCAACCCAGACCAAAAGTGGTTCAGAATGCCCACTCCACATGGCAGGTTGCATTTATAGCCAGAGAAGAGCAAGCATCATACAGAAAAGAGAAGTGTACAGAGACAACCTGATTGGTTATAGCTGGCATCTCTTTTATTTGAACATGGTTTGATTGCTTGGTTGCTTGTGATTGGCTGAGACTCAACTACTTGTTACAAGAATAGGATACAGTCTGTTTACACATCAAGTTAGGTTATAAGGAAACCATTGAGCCAAACTTAAAATATATGGGGACAGCTTTAGGCCAAATTTAACAGCTGATAATTCCCATTTTGGAGTTAAAATTGAGACCACAAAAAGGGCAACTACTTCCCAAGACCTAAGATTGAATGGCAGGTACAAACCACTCCAGGGTCTTGCTTTTCTTCCTACGTTGTCTCCCCTCCCACCTTCCATGTAAGAAGACTCCAGGATCTTTTGACATTTCTGCCTGGAACTGCAAGCTTTTATCTAACTCAGTGTTCTCCTGTTCAAAGTTCCCACAATTGCTATCCACTGGGTGTAAGGAACAACCCAGACCTGGACCCTGAAGACCACAGTGACTCAGCTGTGCTTTCAGCCAGCTATGTGGAAAGTAACAGAGACTCTTTTGGGTGCTAGAGGGGTGACCTTGACTTTCCTTGGGAACGACTTCACAGAGGCAGAGAGTTGCCTTTGGATGCAGTAAGATACTCACTCTGACCATCAGACTGGTTCCTCCTGTGAAGCCCCAGGAATGAAATTTTATATGCCAGTGGTCAGGGAGACAAAGAGAGAAAAGAGCAGGATGGGAAAGTTACTTATTTTTTGTTTTTGACAACCACAAGTTTCCTGTGCTTGTTTGGAACTAAATTTCTGTTTTGACTAAATGGAAAGTCTCCTGGGACCGAGGGCTGATGAGGAGATTTCTTTCAAAATCATCCTCTGTTGCCTTCCATCAATGTCTCTTTGCCTCCCACCCTCGTCCACTCTCCTTTCTTCCTGGCCTCTCTGACCCCATCTGCACTATCCACTAGCTGCCAACTGAAAAGACACTCTGCACCTTATTATAGACAGCACTTTCTGGGTCACAGGGAGGCCAGGCCCCTGGGGGATCAATGGGGTAAGCCCACGAGGTCAGGTGCTGAAAAAAGCAGACAGGTATGGGCGTGGGTGCAGGGTGTGGGTGCACATAGAGGGCCTGGCACTTCTGTCTGCCCCTTTAGGTCCAGGGTCCCAGCTGGTCCCCAGGAGAGGTTCAGTCAGCACCTCACAGGCCTTAGGGCTCCTGTAATCATACAGGCAGGTAAGTGTAGGATGTTACCACTCAGATTTTTAGAGTCAAGGTCTACCATTACTTATCTAGGAGAGGGAGGGAAAGGGCAGCCAGCATAGAATACTACAAATAAGAACTGAAGTATGTCTCCTTCTAAAATGAAAATTACATTCTCTATACTGTTTCTCAGCAATCCTATGGCCACCAACCAGGCTGTCCCAGCCTTGTCCTTAGCATCTGATGCTCAGAGGTACTATAGAAGATGGTGCAGATATCAGGAGCTGTTCTATGTACCTGATAGGCATACTCTAACATTCTCCAGAAATTCTATGGGAGGGAATGATTACTTTCTTTAGTGTCTGAACCCAGGGACGTGCATACCCAGGGACACATAACTAATAAGTTGAATGTGTGTTTGTCCAGATGTAGATTTATACACAACACACACATAAATACCCACATAGTGGTCTGAGGGAAAAAATAATTCTCTGACCACTAAAAGTTTATAGAACTCCTGTGTGTCAAGCACTATACTGATTATGGGGGACCTAATGTCTAATCAACTGTGATCCCACCTTTAAGGAGCTTATGGCTGGAAGACTGGTTACACCAACATGCTGTGTACCTTCAGCACAAGACTGTCAGTGTGAAGCCAGGTGGCCTAGTGTATGAAGGAGGTTAATGGGCATGGCCATGGCGGTGTGGAAATGATAAGCCTGAATTCTTCTGTAGTGAAAGGGAAGAATGACAGTCAAGGCACAGAGGGATGGAAGGACTCAATAACATTTGTGTGCTTGAATCTGGTGGACATGTTATATGTTCAGTTGGCTTCAAAGACATAAAAGCAATTCTAATAGTTCTATCAGTTGATTGGTACATTGTAGGACCTCACTACTAGATGTTTATTGAATAAATGGAAACAAGGGAGAACGACTTTTACTGGGATGCACAGATAGGATACACAAACACTATAAAAATGGCGTCTTCCTTGGTGACTGGAAAATGTTGAGAGTTGCTGCCTAAAAAAGCAGTAGAAGGACACAGATAACCAGAGGGAATGTGTTGCGGAGGAAGTGGATTTAGAGAACTTTTCTAGAGACCTTCTAGGACTCTATCTTTCAGTCTAAGCACAAGTTGGCAGTCATATGACTTTCTTAGCTATGATTGGCACTAAGCATGGTGATAGGTTGGATCATTGGATCAAAATTCAGAGTGATTCTATGGAAGGGCACTGGGAGGGACAGAGGTAAGTGACTGTCCTTTCTGAATAGTTGAACACTATCTAGATGGAACGCAAGTCGATGGTGAAATGGAGAGTAGCCCTTTCTGTAGTAGTTGAGACCAGGGTTGTTCCAGGGATGTGCCATATAAGACATCGAGGCCTGGAGTTCTAATGTTTTTTTGAAATTTTTGGCAAGCTACTAAGCTTTCTACAGCCACTACAGTTGAAAACTTGATTGTGTTGGGATAACAGGTTAATAATTTTTCACAACGAATGACTTCAGCTCTTTACCGCTTACTACTGTAAAACTAACTTTGCTAGATTTGAATTCGCCTTTCACTGGAACCTTTCACATTTGTTAAAGCCAGCAAATTTATAAATAATGCTTCTATAGAATTTTCTCACTGTACTAACATAATTCCAGGCCACAGCAGATAATATGTGTTTATTGAAAAAATATCAGAAAAAAATCCATCCATAGTTATTTGAAATTATGACTTTTTATAAAATAGTCAATATTAAGTATGACATTCTTAAGAATGAATGGTCCTAGATGAATTTTGGTCCTAGATAGTGTTTTTTCAAGACAGATAGTTTGCTTTTATTTTTTATGTTAAAATAAAACAAAAACAAACAAACAAACAAAAATGAGGCCTCAATGACATGCCCATGCTGGCCTTGAACTCCTGGGCTCAAGTGATCCTCCAGCCCCAAGTGACAGGTACTACAGGCATATGGCTTTTGCATGACAATTAATAAAAAGAATTCAACCAAAAAAGTTTCTCTTTGTAAATGCTGAAGAAAGCTAGTTAATTTCTACAAGCCAGGCACAAAGCTGACACTTCATATTATCTCATTTAATTTTTACCACAACCCTAATGTTTGATATAGTGGTTATTAGCATTTTATTGACAGAAAGAATGAGAGTCAAAGAAGTTTTGCAATGGTCTTACTTTAGATGTTAACCCAGGACCGTGTTGAGTCTTCACGGACTTGGCCAGCCCATCTCTGTACCTGATCCTCTGTGTGCTAATGTCAGTGGGTGTTTCTGGCATTAGCCTGGTGATCTTGTGGATGCAGGAGATGGCAGCCCCATGCACTGCCCACTCCTCCTTCTCCCTAGGATTATGGTCAGGACTAGGAAATGACCATCAACTCTTTTGCACAGACAGCTGAGTCCTAACAGCTTCCCCAAAGCTAGAATTGGGAGTGATATCAAAGGGATTTTGCTTTATTTATCTTTTGAATCCTCCTCCTACAAAGTCCCTACACCTGGGCTTTTAAAAACTCCAAGAGTGAGTGAAGGGGTGGAATTTGCAAGGGGTGGAAGTGGGAAGGGGCAGCAACAGTCTCTTTTGTCAGCAGCTGCTGCCAGCTTTGAAAATGTTCCTTGTCCCCAGATAGGAGCCCTCTTAAGTCATCCTAATCAGCAGAGGAAGAAACAGAGCCAGCAGGATTAGGATTCCACGGGGGCTGGAGGGACAAGGAAAAGGGATTGAGTTTGCCAGGGGATGTGGCGAGCTGAGGTCAGGTGTGGGGCTCTTGGAGGTTCACCTGGAGCAGCCACCCAGCAGCAGTGGCTGCTGTTATTGTTACTGTTGATTTTCTTCACTTTACTTATCAGTAAACTGTTAAAGATAAGAGCTCATACCTTGTAGGGTTGTGGTGTGTGTAGTGCATTAATATACTTTAAGAACATAAGTAAATAAATGTTAACATACAGCACATTGTACATTGCCCAATTCAGTGTGCAGTGAAGGTGAACTTTTGTTAATACTATTGAGATTTTTGAGGAAGAAAATGGAGTTTAAAGAGCATTTCTTTCTTCTTGCTGTGTGCCAGAAGAGTGAAATGGGTTAAGTAGGAGGAGTTATAGGATTGACATATTTGGTTAAAAACAAAACAAAACAAAACAAAACAAAACAAAACAAAACACCCACAACCCCAAATGACCAGAACTGAATTTTAATTTCAGAAACAAATCTATCTCCTATGAAGTGTTACTGATTTGCAGAACACATTTAATTCTTGGTGTATTTTATGTGATAATTCTTATGGGGATGAGAGGAGGAAGAGAGGGAAAGTGAAATCTCTCCTTACACCTGGAGGAAAAATGACCCCACTTCTTGTGTTAGATTTGAGAGGGCTGGATGCCAGATAGGAAGGTTGTCTGCAGCCTCTTTCTCCAATAGCTGAGACCAGGTAACCATCTCCGTACATTATTTTACCCTATGAAACTGGACCCTGTGTTTGCCAGTTCTGAAGCTACCCTGTCTCTCATTGCTTCCCTCCCCAAAACACACAGGCTCACAAACACAAAGGCGTGGGGTGGAGAGGTTAAGGGGGAGAGGAGGCGGGGTAAGGATTATGGTTTTACCATAACAGCATCTGCAAAGATTCTTCTAAGATAGGCATCATTTGGAGCATGTCTATGGCCCTTGGCCAGCCCTGGACGGGGGTGGAAACACCAGCTGTCCAGGGAAGGAGTGGTCCCCTGAGAGAGAGGCTTTGCCAGGTGCGGGAGGTTGGAGAGAGGGGTGAGAGGGGCCTCTCCTTCTTCCCTTCTCAGGGCCCCTTGTCCCACTCAATATTGTTTTTGGAATTTTTGGTCAAACTGTCACTTTTCAAGGATCCTTTAGTAAGGCTCTTTCTGCCAAATTACTAACTTTGTTAGGATTGGTACACCTGTGTCTGAGAGGCCAAGGGCTCTCCTGGGCCAGTTTGCAGGGCTAGGGGAAGAACTTTGCCTTTTTGAGGAGCTCTTCCTCTTGGAAGCCACCTTATTATATCTGTGTCCCAGGGCTGGTTTAAACCAGTTAAATCAGAGACTAGGAAAAAAATATTTTGTTCCTTGAGACCACAGTTTCTCCTGACTCTCGATGCTAACAGCAGAGTTCTCTGTCAAGTTACCCCAATCTGTAGGCACGAAGAGCTGCTCCCAATGAGCCAATGAATATTTTCTGTTATCTTTCTGCACCTCACATTTCATTAGTGAAGGACAAAGAGGTCAGAGTGGGCTATTTAAGAACAGTCTATTTTGATTTGTAAAAGGGCATTTTAAGTATAACTAGACATCCCTAAGGAAATAAAGATAAATATATATCCACAAACACTGGACTTTTGTATGCCCTAAAATGTGATTTAAAAAAAAAACTACATACACACAGATACACAAAGGAAAAACTTGTTAAAGATATTCTTTATATAAAAAGCTCTTACAAATCAACGGCAAAGGGAAGCATATGTAATTAATGAAGGAATTTGAATGATAAATATACATGGAAAAATATCAGTCTGATAAGTAATAAAAGAAATTTAACTTGAATTAATGAGGGATTGCTTTTGTGTCTAAAAATGATCAAGAAAAATTTTTTAAAAACGGTAATACCAAGTTAACAAAAACATGAAAGACCTGGAATTTTTCAAGCAATATAAATGCACAGCACTTTGGAAGGGTAATGAGGAAACAAATCAGGAAACAAAAATGTCCCTGCACTTTGAACCAGTTACTCTATCTACAAACCTTTCTTAAGGAGAAATTAATGTTTTATACCAAGATTTAGCTATGAGGTTGTTCATCACAAAGCTGCTTCTAATGAGAAAACACTTGAAATTTATGTTTAACAATAGTTTTTATGGTACTTTAGATATTATACTACTACATAGACATAAACACATGCTGTAGGACAGTGACTTTTTCCCTTGGGTTGGATTTTGAATTCTAGATCTCCCTTCCACAATGGGTACTATTCTGTTTTTCATATTTGGCTTCCATACAGTAATGAACTTGAATCCAGGATTCACAGTTAAAAATATGAAATCAATATGAGTGCACTCTTTGAGATGAACATTTAATGAGTTGCTAGAAAGCTTCTGTTTTCACCTCCAGATGCACTCTGCTACTGTCTTGTCTCTGCCTTTCATCTGGAAGCTTTCCTTGCGGGCCATATCACTGGATTCCTTGCTTTTTTGGCCTCTATTTGGGTTCAGCTAATCCCTAGCACACCACTGGTGAGGGAGAAAGGAAGAAAGGGATTGGTTTTTCTGGTTCTTCCACTGTGAGAGCATCAAGAGCTAATGTGCTTCAGTGATTCTTTCCCTGGGTTTCCACAGCCAATTCTTTCCATCCTTCCTTTATGTGAAAGGGGCAAAAGCTCAGGTTCCACTTTTGTTTCTGGTACCTCTTTGCCTATGGTAACCATAGAATTTATTGCCACCCTTCAGAATCAAAGAGGATTATAAAGTAATTAATTTTAGAGAGAACGGCCCCGAGATCCAGCCACAGCCATGGTGGAACCCAGGAGCCTGCACAAAGAAGCAATTCGCCTGCCCTCTTGGTAAGCGCCTTCCTCTTGGTAAGCTCACACCAGGAGGAGACCCAGTAGTACCTCTTGAGCGGGCTTGGAATCAAACATCCCACCCCTCCACCCCTGCAGCAACTGGGGACAGAGGTCTGAGCATCTCTTGGCAGGATGACTATATGCAACATAGCAAATATGGGGGTTCTCCTGTATCTTCTCTTTGAAAGCAAGTATTGTTTTCAGTTTTATTTTCATTATGATTAGTTGCTTTACTCTATTCAATATTCTCTTTCAATTGATTTTATAATGTTCTGCCTTTGGTTTGATTTTGCTATACTTAATTGACTAGACAACTATTGTGAAGATAATGAGATATACTATGGTACCTATTACTGTTATCCCGGTAACCCACTGTGAAGTTTTGTACCAAAGTCACTGTACTGTCTTAATTGGCTTTGTTCTGTCTTGTTCTGTTGTATTTCTACTACCTTAAAAGTAAAAAAAAATAAATAAACAAAGTCAAAGTAATAAAAAAAATTTTTAATATATTTAGGGCAAAAATCAACTTTATATTTTAGTTTTTGAACTAATAAAATAGCTCATTTTAAGTGCCAATCATGGGCCACAGGGAGGAGAACAAGAAGCCAGCCCCTTTCTGTGAGTCAGTGCATGAACCACAGGGAGGAGAATGAGACACCTGCCCCTTCTGTGTGCGGGCTGGGAGACAAGAAGAGCCAAGGTCCCCCCTCTGCACTGCTAAGCGACCAGCTGATTCACAGAAACACAGGATGAGATAATGGCTATTGAAGTAAAAAAACAAAAAAACAAAAAAATCCTTAATGCTTGCAGTGTTTAGTGCTTCATTGACTCTGCAGGCCTAAAGCTGGTGGTCTGATCATCTATTCAGAGGATAATGATATGCAATATAACATCTATGGAGGAATCATCTTCTGAAGGTGGTGGCCATTGTTAATTCTCTGTTATCATGTTTTAAAGTCCTGTATCATTTTCATTGTTTTGTTTTGTTTGGTTTTATTCTGTTTTGTCTTGTTTGATTTTATTATATCTGATGGCATGGGCAGCTATTTCAAAGATAACAAGATATATTATGGTAGCCATTTTCAATTTACTATTATCTGGTTTTGAAGTCCTGTATTGTGTGCATTGTTCTATTTTTATTAGTTCTATTCTGTTCTGTTTTGTTTGATTTTACTAAGTCTGATGGTATGTGCAGCTATTTTGAAGAGGCATTATGGTAACCATTGTTGATTTCCTATTATTTTGTTTTTAAATTATATATCACACTGTTCTGTTTTGATTGGCCTTATTCTGTTTTATTTTGCTTGGTTTTATTCTCCTTAAAATAAAAAATTATAAAATAGCACATTTCAGAACTGTTTTCAAATGTAAAATTATTCTTAAAAAACTAAAATAGAATATGCTTATTTATTAAATTAAATGATAAAAATCTTATTTAAATTATTTGATTTACAAAGACTAGACATGAAGAATAATAATTATTCTTTTTAAAAAAATAATTTTATTTAAAGAGCAAAAAACAAAACAAAACAGAATAAAGGGTAAAAACAATACAGTATTCCAAGGAAAAAAGGAAAAGAACAACAACAAAAAAACCTAAGAAATTATTGCTTGACAAATTACAAACTGACTTCTTGGAAATAGTTGTTCAATTTACAAAGTTAAAACATGTAAAGTAGACATGCAAACAGTAAGACTGTTAACAGTTCTGCTCCACAATCTGACTAAAACAGCAATATGGTCATCCATCTTACCCATGCAAATATACATGCAATTGTATCAAAAGGGTAAAATTAAACAAAACAAAACAGAGCAAAGTGGATCACAAGAAAGCAATGTAAGAGACAAAAATTTCAAAACTAGACAATCGGAGATATTCACTCTCTATCATATTGACTCTTGTTTTCTTCCAAATAGTTGTCCATATTGTCACATACAGGGAATTCATATGAAACAACCTAGTATGGAATTGATCTGAGCAGGACGAGGAGGGCGTTTCAGGTCTTCAAGACCAGACAATAGCGAAGCCGAGAATGGCTGCCATAGTGTCTCTCATTCTCCTCAAAACAGCTGTCCATACATTAATGTCTGTTGAACTTAAACAAGGCAAAGCAAGCTAAGATCACTTTGAACAAAAAGTGATAGTTTTGCTGGACTTCACATCATGACATTATGGAATCAGCACTAGGTATTGTAGTGTCTCTTTTTCTTCAAAGTAGTTGTTCATTTCAACATGTGTTATATAATTGGTTCTCATAAACTGTTTATAAGCTCTACACATGCATGAGTCTCTACTTGTATATCTATCATTTCTGTATTAGCAGGAAAAAGAAAACAAAGCAAGATAAAACAAAACAATTCCTAGAAAATCATGAGGCAAAAAAGTCACATAAAACCACAATACAAGGTGATCTACAATGGTTACCATGGCGTCTCAGCAGTATATAACAACATTAATAAAAACAAAGCATTGGAGATATTGTAAGACTTCAAAAGCAAGTAATAATCAAACCAGAGTGGGTATCTTAGTGAATCTTGTCATCTTCAGTGTAGTTGCCTATACACTTAGACTTGATGCTATCCATCATAACAGATTTAAATAAAATCAGTCAATACAAACTAGCAATCTAACAAACCAGATTCATATAAGATCAGTCATAATAAGACAGTGTAAGTTATAAAGGGCTTCAGATTAAGTTGATAGGAAAATTAAGGATGATTACCATAATATGTCCTCTTATTTTGGGGATAGCTGACCATGTCCTCAAGTCTAGTGTAAGTAGACA